>APFE031344521.1:0-16714 GCA_000404065.3 Pinus taeda | reverse complement strand
TTTGGTGTTTCTAGACTGGAAGAAAGCATTCCATGTACATGTAGATGCCTCTTTAATTGCGCTAGGTGCCATATTGACACAAGCAGGAGAAGGAGAAATTGATCATCGGATTTCCTTCGCAATTAGGAAGTTATCAATTGATGAGAAGACTTACTCCACTACAGAGCGCAGAGGGCTGGTGATGGTCTACATGCTGCAAAAGTTTCGGCATTATTTGTTGGGTGGACACTTTAAAATGTATATAGATCACTCTGTGCTCAAGTACCTTGTCAATAAGACTCTGTTGAGAGGGAAAAGTGGAGAAAAGGAGTTGGAAGATAAGATGAAGGCTGAATTTGGTTCAATTTAGAAGTCGCATGGATATTCTATCCAGTCCATTCAAGACCAGGCGGTAAATTTTTCCGCCAAAATCTTAGCAGGGAAGATTATGAGGAAATGTTGCGCAGATGAAATTCCGGTGCCAGTAGCATCGTTGGCTACCCAGTGTGCGAAGGGTGTACAATATAACTAGGTGCAATATTGATGTAAGGAATTCCTCGTGAATTGTCATGGAGCATAGGAGGATAGTAAGTCGTTTCATTATGCCTAGCTCCTATTTCTCACTGTGTTAGTAGTATGGTGATTGCAGCAGGATAGTCAGTTTCCTCCGCAGGTAGAAGATTTACAAGAGGCAACAAAGTTTGCTTCGCTGCGGTCGACAAAGGATCCAGAGAGGATCAAAGAATCAAAAATTTTCTGGATATTAATGGAGATGGATCTTTGCATAGTAATCAGTAAGCAACTAAGGTTGTCTCCAACCTTGTTCAAACAGTTGAGGACCTTCACGGAGTTCAAGGCTGATTTCCATAATATATCAATTAGCATGGAAGGACCCTAAAAATATATGGCACATGTTGCCATACTTAGTCGCAGAGACAAATGTCCAGGAGATTGTGGGTAGTTGGCTAGTAGAGTGGCGCATACCCATGGGCGTTGCTGTAGGTACCAGTAAGGGTGCATAAATATCTGTTGTGCAGAAGAAAGCTATGCAGAAGCGAAAGGAGTTGCAAATAAAGCAGTGTGAGCATTGGTTGAGAAGAAAAAGAAAGAAATTACTGCTAAGGTAACTACTAAAAATAACGCACTACGAAAGGGTGTGCTAAGACTCAGTGCAGTGACACAGAGGAAGTCAAAGAATTGGCTACCCAACATACAAATGAGCAAGAACAATCAGATAAGGAAGGAGGTGGGGGAGATCAATAGAGCACTCCATTAACATTGAAGAACTGCAGTAAGGAGACAATTGTCAGGCTAAGGAGGAAGCACAAATCTAATAAAGAAGTGTGCATAGACCCGTTGATCCTCATAGAAGGGGATCTAGATGAAATTAGAGACAAAGTAAGAGACACCACAATAGAGTTGTGGCAACAATTTGGACATCAATACATACAAATGCTAGGGAGCTTCCAGAATGGTCTGCGCGATCTATAGATCCAAACAGGCCAAACTCATGCGATCATTGGGCAAGCGAGCGTGGTGCAAGTGAGCCTAGTGTAGGGAAGTGAGAAAGTAGTAGAGTTGGAATCGACTCTAGACCTTCAAGTCGTACCCTTATCAAAAGGATTTCTTCACGCGAAATGAGAGGAAGACTATGTTGAGTTGAGCACAATTAAATACATTGAGCTGAACTTAGCCACGTTACTTCTTCAGACTCTCCATGCGCTACAGCATGGGGTCTTGGATGAGCTTAGGATTAGAGAGCAGCAGGTCGTTGCTGTGATTAATGAATTCAACGTGAACAATGAGTAGATGTTCATGGAGAAGGCTCAGTCTGTAAAATAAAAGAAGGAGTTGCAAGCATGAAGTGAGAGCCTACAAACAATAATAACACAGGTATGCCATTCAATGCCAGAGTTAAACATTCCAGAGGATGTTGTCGCTAGCAAAAATCAGGAAATTGGCTGCTGCGATCCGCGCGTCTAATCATGAGATTAGGAAAATCACGTTTGACTTCTAGATGAAAATCTAAGAGCTATGGATGAAATTACACCCAACTACTATGCCAGAGGTCTGGGAGCAACGTGGAGAAGCTATCAGGGAAAGCATGGGCACTTTGGATGCAGCAGTTGTAGACTGCATGATGATATTCGATCAAGCCATGGAGATATGGATGACTCTATAGGAGAATCCAAACCTGAAGAAACTTGGCACAAATATCTAGGAGAAACAAAGAAGATTTGATGAAGTCAAGGTGACTACATGCTCTTTGGCACCAGTCCAACACCTCGTGCAATTGTAAGAAGGCAAACAGGTGCGATCACAAATTGAAGCAATATAGAGGAAAGATTGTTAGAAAATTATATATTACAAAGCAATAGAACACATAAAATATTGTAGAAATATAAACACAGAAAATGCATAAAACAAGAGAGACACAAATATATGTGGTTCACCTAGTTTGGGCTACATCCACAGAGAAACAACTACTCCTTCCTTTTATATTATCCAGTAAACTAAAGAGATACAACCTATAGCAGATCTGCTATAACACCCTCTTCTCTCTCAATCTCTTCTCTCTTTCGCACTCATAATACAGATATATATAGATGCAATACAATTCCCTCATATATAGTGAGGGGTTGCCTTCTAGGTCAAAAAACCCTAAATTAAACATAACTTCTATCATTAGATCTCAACCTAATGAACAACCCAGATTGGTAGAAATTACTATAATTTTACAAGGCAATTTTACATCTATTCCTAGCTTCGGGGGCATTGCCCCCGAAACCCCCTACCAGGGGGGGGCTCTCCAAAGGTCGCAACCGCCCTCCCTGGACCCACCCTACAGCGAATATTTTATGGGCGGTGTTGCCTCCCCATTTCGAACTGTGGTCCAATGCGGCGGTACCTTTGAATACAAAATATAATCAAGCTCCACACCCAACAATCTCCCACTTGGAGACTGATTATAGCAACTCCACCACTGTTTCATTTGCTGGACAATGGCTCCTCTTTGGACCTAGCTATTTCTCATCTTCTTCATCATACTTGAAGACCAATTGAAACTGAGAAGATTCTCAGTTTCTCCCTAGTTACAACTTTTGTTAGCATATCTGCAGGATTTTGGCTAGTGTGTATCTTGTCTAGCTTCAACTGTCCATCTTCTAATGTTGACTGTATCCAATGGTACTTGAGATGTATATGTTTAGTATTGGAATGAAATGCAGAGTTCTTTGCAAGATGTATGACACTCTGGTTGTCACTGTATAACCTGACCAACTCTTGCTTCTTACTCAATTCATCCAGAAGCCTTTGTAACCAAATCATTTCTTTACTAGCCTTTGTAGCAGCAACATACTCTGCTTCTATTGTTGAAAGTGCAACAACACTTTGGATTTTTGAAACCCAACTAACAGTTGTTCCACTTACAGTAAATACATACCCTGTAGTGTTCCTCCTATTATCTCTGTCACCTACCATATCTGCATCAACATATCTCTATAGAGCAATGTTTGAACCACCAAAACATAATGCTTGATTTGTGGTACCTCTCAAATAGCTGAGAATCCACTTCACCACCATCGAATGTTCTGTTCCTAGATTGTTCATTTACCTACTTACAACTCCCACTGCATGTGCAATATCAGGCCTTGTGCAAACCATTGCATACATTAAGCTTCCAACTGCTAATGCATATGGAACTTTAGACATATGAGCCATTTCCTTCCTGAGTCTTGGGACACGCCTTCCTTACTATTGAATGGCTAAGCCAAAGGTATATAATTGGTTTTTCATTCTACATATAAACCATTTTTCAACACCTTTTCTATGTACTCACTTGAAGAACAATGTTAATTTGCAATTCTTCCTAACCTGGTTATTCTAACCAAAGGATTTGTTTTGCAAGCACCCAAATCCTTCATTGCAAAATCCAATTCCTTTTGAGCACAATTTAATTTCTTGGCATGTTTGAACTTGCAACAACATGTCATCTACATACAATAACAATATAATATAGCTACATCATTTTGCCTTTTGAGATAAACACAATGATCAGAGTGACACCTAGTATAACCTTGTTCAGACATAAACCTATCAAATTTTAGATACCACTGCCTTGAAGCCTGTTTTAAGCCATACAAGCTCTTCTTCAACTTGCACACTAGTTTCTCCTTCCCTTTTACCTCATATCCTTGTGGTTGCTGCATATATATCTCTTCCTCCAAATCCCCATGGGGAAAGGTTGTCTTTACATCTAACTGTTCAAGATGTAAATCTTCTACAGCTACTAGACTTAGAATAGTTCTGATTGAAGTCATTTTCACAACAGGAGAAAATATCTCATCAAAGTCTATACCCTTTTTCTATCTCCATACCACAAGTCTAGCTTTATACCTTTTTCTACCTCCATCTTCTTCCTTCACCCTGTAAACCCATTTATTTTGCAATGTTGTTTTAATTGCAGGAAACCTGACTAAGTCCCAAGTCTAGTTATGTGCTAAGGAGTCCATCTCTTCTTTCATGGCTTGCTCCCACTTCTTCTAGGTTTCTACCTACACTGCTTCTTCATAACATTCTGGTTCACCAGAATCAGTCAACAATACATAATATAATGAAGGAGAGTATTGTTTAGGGGGGCTACTTATCCTAGTAGATCTTCTAACACCACTTTCAGGTGTTTGAAGTGCTTGTTGCTATTGTGGCTTTTGTTCTAGTTGTTGATCATTATGATTTTTAGGCACCATCACTTTTCCTGTGATATCGTCAAGCACTGTGTATTCTTTATTTTCTTGTTCCTATTTATTTTCCTGCAACTGATTCTTATACAAGACTTTTTCATTGAATATTACATCTCTACTCCTAATGATTTTTTGATATTCATAATCATATAAGCAATAACCAAAATCATTAACAACATATCCAATAAAGGTACATTTCTTTGATTTTTCCTCAAGCTTTGTTCTATTTTATTTATTAATGTGGACAAAGGCTTCACAACCGAAAGTCTTTAAAAATGAGTAGTTTACCTTTGTACCTGTCCATGCTTCCTCTGGAATACCACCATCCAAGGAACTTGAAGGCCCTCTGTTTATTACATAAACAATAGTGTCTACAGCATCTGCCCAAAATTCTAAAGGCAATCCTGCAAGCAATCTCATGCACCTTGCATGCTCCATGATTGTCCTGTTCATCCTTTCTAGCACACCATTTTCTTGTGGTGTTCCTGGAACTATCTTCTCTCTACAAATTTCGTTCTCTAAACAGTACCTATCAAACACTTTGCTGCAATATTCACCTCCATTATTTGATCTAAGGCACTTCAACCTTTTTCCTATCTCATTTTCAACCAAAGCATTCGATTTCTTGAAAGTATCAAATACATCAGATTTATTTCAAATACAATAAATTCAGGTTTTTCTGGTTGCATCATCAATAAAAGTAACATAATAACGAGAGCCACCAAGAGATGACACCTTAGCAAGTCCCCATACATCTATATGCACAAGCTCTAATTTTCGCTCTTCATTTCTTTCCCAACTCTAAGGAATCTGACTCTCTTTTGTTTCCCATAAACACAATCTTCACAGAATTTTAAATCAACATGCTTCAAACCTGGCAACAAATTTCTTGAGTGAAGAATCTGCATCCCTTTCTCACTCTTGTGCCCGAGCTTATGATGCCACAATGCCATATCTTCTCATGTAGAGGTTAAAGCATTAACAGAATTAGAAATATCATTGCATAACTATAATGTACCAACCTTTTCTCCTTTTTCTATTACTAAGGATCCTTTTGTGACCTTCTAGGTTTTATCTGTGAAAGTAGTTACAGAACCTTCACCTCCCAATTGCCCTGTTGAAATCAGATTTTTCTTCAGATCTGGAACATGCCTTACCTCCTTCAGTAGCCACTGATTTCCATTTTGCTGTTTTATGAAACTTGTACCCATTCCAACAATTTTACAGGGTTTATCATCACCCAATCAAACCTATCCAAAATATCCTTGAACATAATCATGAAAATGTTTCCTATCAGGTGTGGCATGGAATGAGGCCCCTGAATCTACCACCCAGGCATCAATAATAATTTCTAATGAAAGAATCAAAGCATCTTGCAACACATCACCTATTACATTCACTTCATGATTAGTTTCTTGTTGCGTGTCTCCTTCTTTTCCCTTCCGAGAGTTGCAGTCTTTCTTCAAGTGTCCTTTCTTCCTGCATTTCTAGCACATTGTCCCCAATCTGGACTTGGATCTGCCTTTGCTTGACTTACTGTGATATCCTGAGCTCTTTCCTCTTTCCATTTTTCTTCCCCTAGTCTCTGCAGTCAAAGAATTTCCTAATGTCTCACCGAAGCTTTTCCATTGCATTTCCTCGCTAAGGATTGCATCGACAACATCATCAAACTTTAAAGTACTAGATCTAGAGACATAGTTACTAATGGCCATAACTAAGCCATTCCAACTTTTTGGCAATGAGCACAGAAATAACAAAGCCCTAACTTCATCATCAAAATTTACCCCTACAGAACTTAACTAACTTGTAACTGTATTAAAATCACTTAAATGGTCTCCAACAGATCCACCTTCTGACACCTTCATATTAAATAAACGCTTCATAAGAAATACCTTATTTGAGGCCGAGGGTTTTTCATATATTTTGGCCAATGCCGACATTAAACTCTCTATTGTCATTTCCTTTGAAATATTAAATGCTACCGATGCTGCTAGGCACATTCGTATTGTTACAAGTGCCTTTCTATCGATAATATACCATTCTGTGTATGTCATACTCGTCGGCTTCTTTGTCTTTCCTCTCAATGGTAGGTAAAGATCTCTCTGATACAAATAATGTTCCATCTGCGTCTTCCATAGCTGGTAGCTTTGGCCGTTTAATTTTTCATCCCTAAACCTACCATCTTCCGCCATTTCTCCCACTCGAACCAGGAACCCTTCTCTCCTGCGAGTTTATCAGCTAAATAGACCTTCGGCTTTGATGCCAATTGTTAGAAAATTATATATTATAGAGAAATGGAGCACACAAAATATTGCAGAAATATAAACACAGAAAACACATAAAACAAGAGAGACACATATATATGTGGTTCACCCATTTTGGGCTACATCCACAAAGAAACAACCAGTCCTTCCTTTTATATTATCTAGCAAACTGAAGAGATATAACCTACAACCGATCCGCTGTAACACCCTCTTCTCTCTCAATCTCCTCTCTCTTTCTCACTCAGAATACAGATATATATAGATGCAATACAATTCCCTCATATATAGTGATGGGTTACCTTCTAGGGCAAAAAACCATAAATTAAACATAACTTCTATCGTGAGATCCCCACCTAATGAACGACCCAGATTGGATAGAAATTACTATACTTTCACAAGGCAATTTTACATCTATTATTAGCTTTGGCGGCTCCCCAAAGGTCGTAGCCGCCCCCCTGGACCCCACCTATAGTGAATATTTTATGCGCGACGTTGCCGCCCCATTTCGAACTGGGGTCCAATGTGGTGATACCTTTGAATACAGAAGATAATCAGGCTCCACACCCAACAAATATGCCCTTCTCCAAGCCTAAATATAGCCATCAACAGAGGAAGCATGTCAGCTTACTCTATCAGTTCAGGAGAATTTAAAGACACTTCAACAGACACATAGAACAATGTGCCTGGCAGTAGAAGGCTTGTCGACAAAAAACGTTGGTAGAGGAATTCCAACATGACGTAGTAAAAGGTTCTGTTAATGTAGCAGCATTGCAAGTTTAGTTCTTTGGTCTTCACAATGATATTGAGGCGCCAACATAGTGACTCAAGGGAAAGTCACCATATTTGTGTTGGGGACCTATTGGGATAGGATCCCTAAGGTCAATTTTGGGTTAGTTTAACCAATTTTTGAGATGAGTTTTATATAGAATGTAAAGTCTCTGCGAAATGTGGAAGTGGACCGCGTAGTGGAGTAGGAGCCAAAGCAGCTTTAGCCCCTTATATGGGTAAGTGATAGGTTGTTTTGAGACTCACACATAGGCCACGAGCCATGGTATTGTAAGAAAAAATTCTATATATAGATGTTCCATACCAAGTCTAGAGAGATAGAACTAAGATAAAATATTATTGTTTTTGGGCGTGTGCTAAGGCAAGAAAGCTCTGTTTCCTATACTTAGGTGAAAGGGGAAGGCTCCTATAGTTGAGTCTATAGAGATGTTGGCAAGTCCGTAGTTGAGTGTGTGGGCCCCTGTTCTTGGCTGTGCAGGGTGGAAGAGTCTATAAATTGAACGTTGAATCTAATAAAGATTGATTTTGGAACAAAGATTTTTCCTTTGTGTCTTATTCTTATTTCTATTCAAGTTATGCATTATGGCTTACTGATCTATTTTCTAGGGAATAAAGTGTAATTGTTGCTTGAATCCATGAAACTTAATTATCTATGCTTGCACTAAGTAATGATATGTTTTCGTGAAGGTAATGGCTAATATGTTATGATTTCTGTTGAATCGGATAGATCTACGCGGAGGCAGATCTAGGGTTATTATTTAGTGCACGAAAGTGGACAATCTTCTTATTTTAAGTTTATAACATCTGATAAAAAATCTTCGAGAAGGTCTGAGGGATTTTTTCATAGAGTGGCAGTAGCAGACTATATGAAGACATAGATCTACATGAAGGCAGGTCTGGGCTACAAGGGCTTAAGATCACTTAGTACACAGTCTCTGAATGCATAAAACTAGTTCTAACATCCTCGAATAGTACTACGAGTGACACTGTAGCCTGTGCTATGTAGGTTGTTGCCAAACGAGGTAGCAGTTAGGGTTTTGTTGGTTGGCATGAACAACTGTGAACCTAGGTTATACCCCTTAAGCCAACATAGTGGATTTTGTCTCACTTGGATTAACAGGGAATGTGCGTTTCAAGTAGGTTACTCCAACATTTTTGTCATGATTTGGTGAATAGTTTTGGTTTCCATACCTCTGGTCGAAGCCATTGGTGCCATCACAAGATGGAGTTATAATATACTGAGTAGTATGTAAGCTAAGTCCATCCTTGAGTAGTTATATGTATTACTATTATACCTATATGCTATGGGTCACCTAGTTTAGGAAGATAGTACCATTAATCATCCCATAATAGTGCAAAATTGCCATCTTTAACTTCCCAGAAAGAGTATTGTTGAATCACATGCATACATTTTTTGTGAGGAACAATATAGATGAATCTGGGGTGGAGTGTGCATTTGAATAAGGTGTTGCAAAGGATTTTGAGGAGCATGTTTACATTACAAAATGAGTTTCCATAAATGGGAACCTCCTTGGAGTCATCACCATCAAGGGGTCTCACATCCCTAAGTCCTCCTTTTAGATTTGGTCTGCGTTGGACACCTATTCCTCTCTAGGTTGGTGTTGAATGTGAACAACCACCAGAGTCGAAGGGACCACTTGGAATATAAATCCAAGGGTCACACCATGTACTATAAATGTATATCATGTCAATAATATATGGAATTGAATGCTTATCTTTCACCTACACTATTTACATTCCATGTGTGTTTAAAATTGTATCAAAGGCAATATGTGTGGCCTTCTCCCACCTTTAGCTGTATGGTATTCTTCAAACTATGCGTTATTCTATTCGACCATTAATTATTTGACCCTTTGCGCACTATTTTAGTTGTCCTCTCTCCCTTCTTCACTATCCTTCCTGCAAAAATGTTACATTTACCTCAAAGCGAATCATGTCATCTATTAATTTGTAACTTGTCGCTCCACCTTTTCCCATAGTCTTGAAATAACAAAATTGGTGTTGGTCTGAGCTGCATATGCTACGAATTTCTCAAAGTGGGCATTCAATTACATTGTCATTAGCTTGATATTCTCTTCCAATATAGAAAGACTCTCGAATTGAGCTCTATGCTAGTGATATGCCCTCCACAAATTAATGGCACCTTAGACAGGAGACACTGATGACATAGATGCTAAAATGAGTAACATTCGTGAGTGATACAATGTGCGAAGACTGCTGTAGTTCTAAATAAAATCCAATAAGTCAATTTCTCTAGCCAAGAGGAGATGCTATAAATTTTTTGATTCTTCATCTATTCCATTAGAAACATCTTTCAATTTTTCTAACAGAGATTCTAGTGCAATCCTAGCGAACTCCTTTTCTTTCTTCTTAAGTTTAGCAATTTTTTCCTCATGATAGAACGATTATCACAGTAGTCATTTGAAGCAGTATTTACCTTGAAATAATGAAGGATTCAAAACTTACTCACACTTTGAAACTGGTAAATTTTTATCCTCCTATGTGCTCACATTCCCTACATTGCATTTTAGCTGCTCACTCTCCAAGAACAAATCTTGTGGTAGATAGGTTATTCAATTACCGATTTTAATGTTTTCCTTGGTGCGTTCCCATTATGCCTAGTTCCCAATTTGTATTTTGTGCCTGCACCATTTAACTACAACCCTTTGCAGCCTAAACACAAGCTAGAGCAAAGAGGAAATTTGTGATGAAAGTGAAGGACAATAGCACTATGGAGGAAACATCCAATTATGAAATAAAATATTGAATATTTGAGTTTGCTGCGGCGATCATAATCTGAAGGTTGTTTGGGTTTCACGAAAGGGGATGTAGGGTGACCTTTTGGTGTAGCATGGCAGTATAAAAGAGGACAAAGGTGGAGATTCTTCCTATTGTTGGTAAGAGGTGGTGGAGATTGTCTAGTATCTTGGTTTGGCTTATCTCCTTCCAAGTTCAATATCAAAATTGACGCTATGGAATCTATACTATACAAAAACACGATGAGTATATAGTAATTTTAAATGGGACAAGTAAAACACATATTGTCAAAGATATTAAATTAATAACGTATAACGTTGCAAGGAGTATTGAAGGCCTACATATAAGTAGACTTATTTAGCATTGGTATTTGTCCCTCTATGTTTAGGGGTGCAATGCATTCAATATTAATTTTCTTCACATTGAAACGACATGAGTCTGGAGTGTATATGCATTAATTAAGTCATGGTTTGTGCATTGATCCATATGTGTTGAATCAGAGCAAGTGGGTTGACCAATGGGGTCGTTCTATTATTTTGTTATATGTGTTTTAGTTATATCAGTCTCCTGGGTTATGTGTAGTGAGATATATTCATATATGCACATGTGACCTTTATCCATTCTATGAGTTGGGTGTTGCCATATGTTGAATGCTAGTAAATGATTGAATGTTTCCAGTCAACCTTATCCAAAGTAATAGCTGAATATGCTTCTTGAATTTTGAGCATTTGGTGCGAGTCTCTCGTATTCCAGCTCACGTAGTCCCTTCATATTTTAGCAAGCATGCCTTCAACATATAATCTCCTCATATCTGTAAATAGTGAAGCTATATATTTGCCTAAATTCACTTCAACATTTGTATGGAATTTGGGATAATGACTTGTAGAGATTGAAGCATTAAAATCTGTTGATTGCAGTGCTTGGTTCATCTCCTTCTTTTATGCATTGATTAAAACCTACATATATGTGTGCTAGTCCATTCAAACAACTTTGTCAATGGTTCATATCTGACTATATATTCCATCTGTATTGAATATATTACTCTATGCATTGAAGTTTGTGCCTAATTCTAGCATTGAAAATATTGTAGGTTGATCGAGCTCTCCATGTGTCTTGGTGTATATTTGTGCATTGAAGATGAGTTGCAATATATGGGTAAACTTTGAGCTATATGGTTGCACTAGTGTTCACTACAAGAAAAAAGGTCATTGGTGAGGGTCATTCATGTGACAGACCTTTAAGATCAGTCACTAATGTCGCATATGGTGACAGAATTTAAAAAAGCGTTGGTGTAGGTGTATAGATTGATGGTCCTTTAAGGTTTGTCACCAAATCCATTTTCAATGACACCTTTGGTGAGGGTTGCTAAAGGCCCATCACTAATTCTCTCTTTGGTGACACTTTTGGTGAGGGTCGTTAAAGGCTCATCACTAATTCTCTCTTTGGTGACACTTCTAGTGATCATATTTTCTTGACCCTCACCAATGCTATTTTTGGTTACTTTTGGTGACGATCAAAATTTTTTCATTATCATTGATCATTCAAATGAGTTTTCGATGATGCTTCACACCTGTGATGAACCTTTAAGGTTCGTCACCAATGTCGCATATGGTGACTGTCTTTAAAAGAACTTTGTTGTAAATGTATATAGTGATGGTCCTTTAAGGTATTTCACCAAATCCATTTTCAATGAAACTTTTGGTGAGGGTCATTAAAGGCCTGTCACTAATTCTCTCTTTGGTGACACTTTTGGTGAGGGTCGTTAAAGGCCCATCATTGATTCTCTCTTTGGTGACACTTCTAGTGACGATCTTTTATTGACCCTCACCAATGGTCTTTTTGGTTACTTTTGGTGACGGTCAAAAAGTGTTCGTCATCATTGATCATTCTAATGAGTTTTTGATGACGTTATGTACCTGTTACTATCTTTTTTGTCAAAATATAATGAATTAAGACCATTGTTGTGGATCCTTTTGTATTATCTGTCCAAGGTCGTTGTGGTTATAGTCAGTCAATTTGTTAAGAAGTAATTAGTGTGTGTCATTTCCCCCAAGTCATAAGAATATAATTTTCCTATGAGTCAACACATGAACTAGGAGAAATAGTGCTATGCAAAGAAGATTGTAAAATAACACCATAAAATTAAATCAAACCATCATACCACAAAACTGTCTGGAATGTATTAGCACGCCTTTTCATTCCTTAGCACACCTTGGCACTCTTTAGCTATCATGCCCTCACAACTACCCTTACATTTTTTGCAACATAGGAACCCAACAAAATCCTGCCTCAACTATAACAGAAACTTAACTATAACAACATCTTGACTATGTTACAATTACTACAACTGACTATGCCTTGCTCACCTAAGAACTTCCTATAACGCATCTTAGGCTTCTCATTTATAATTACAACTTATCTAACTTAATAAGTTATGAAAACAAGGCTCACATCCAACCGTGGACGTAAAATCAAACAACTAAGCAAAATTTTTTACATCTTGACATGCCATAACATCTGGCACACATAATAATCCCTTGGTACTATGTAGCACATGTTAGCATCCCCTGCATTTGATGGCATGCTTTAGCACTCCCTAGCACTCCTTGAAACTTAACACACCTCGTACTCGCTAGCTAACACTCTCTATCACACTCTTATTAATTCATTTCCATGCATTTTAGACTACTACTCCCTTGTGTTTCCATGGAACCTGGCCCTAACACTCCCTATCATGTGTTGGAGCAACACCCTAGCACCTAGAACTTCTTGGAATGTCGTAGCACTTGGCATGCCTAAAATTCCTTGGAGCTATCTAGCATGTGTTAGTACTTCCTGGAATTCCTTGGAACACCTTGGCACTCCCTAGTTTTCATGCCCTCATATATAGCCTTATTTTTTTTGTGACTTGGGAACCCAGCCAAGTCATTGAGAAAACAATGTTGTGCCCAACCCAAATTCTCCCATTTTATGAAACTACTTTGTACACACCTCATCACAACCATAGGGTGTCCTCCTTCAAGTATTATTTTGAACTTATCCTATCACACTTCATCCTTGGGACACCTAGAATTCACTGACACTCCTTGGCACTGCACTCTTATTTGTTCATTTCCAAGCATTTTGACGTAGTTCTCCCTTGTGATGCCTTGGCATTGGCTAGTATAACTTTTCACTCCCTCCTTAACACACCTAGAACTCACTGGCAATTAATTTCCATGCATTTGAAATGAATTCTCCCTTGT
Organism: Pinus taeda; assembly: GCA_000404065.3. Taxonomy (NCBI): domain Eukaryota; kingdom Viridiplantae; phylum Streptophyta; class Pinopsida; order Pinales; family Pinaceae; genus Pinus; species Pinus taeda. The sequence goes on along the minus strand of APFE031344521.1, from coordinate 2,923 downwards.
GTTTCCTTATCACTTGGCCCTCACACTCCCTAGCATGCATGGATAAAATATTTGCAAAATGTGTCCATATCCTACAATCTAGGGTTTGGTTTTTGACTAACTAAAAATAAGATAACTGAAGATATAATCATGGGATATGATATAAAAATCCCCAAACTTAATCATCATAGTATATTTAATGTCAACCATTTCAATTTGGATGTCCACCAAGTCGAATTTCCAAAATTTCTACAACCCTGTTAGTGATTCTGGCCTAGCAAAATTGTGAAAAATGGGTCTCAAACTGCCTCCTGTAACTCTAAGAAAGTAACTGTTGTGTAAACAATGAGAGAGTTATTTGTTTTTTTGTATGTTATGAACAAAAATCTCCTCCCATTTTCAAAAATACTTTCCCATTTGTTCAGAATCCAAACTTGAAGTTGGTCACACAGAAACGCAATAAATCCTGGCAGAAGCGCAACATATAGTTGACTTGAAATTTTGATAACTTGAATGAGATTTTGAGTGTTTTTGAAGAGCTATGAAGAAACTGGGAGACGTCTTCTACACACTGGAGCCTTTAAACCATGCAAAAGCATCATATTAGCCTCTTCAAACTTGATTCCAAAACTAGTCGTCTAGAAGCGTAGCGAAACAAGGAGCAAGGAAGACAAACTCATATCTATTTAACCATAACACCTGTGAAAAAATTGAAGGAGGTTATTGTCATTGGTTCCATGATTAAATAAAACCTCCTTCCGAAATTCATCGCCATTTGGTTATAAATATCTTTTGAAAATGATGATAAAAATAGAGTCAAAAAGTGTGACAACTCTCCTGTAGCAATTGTATTTTGGGAATATATCCCAAATGGTAAATCCAATTGAGCAGAATTTTTTCCATAAAGTTGATATCATCATAATCAACCTCTACAAAAAATTTCAGCCCAATTAGAGTCACAAATATCTAGAAAACCCCAAAATGGTTGTAGATGACAATGGCTCATTTTGAGCTGAAATTGAGTGGGCATTTTCATTTCATCCCCATGCATCTCCTGTAACAATTTTGTGGAACATGGGTGTGAGGTTTAATGGATATGACGAGTGTTAGTGCTCAAATCTACCTTAGGCTGAAATAAGGTGAGACTCAAGGCCACATCAAACCACGCTCAGCCTCGTAGCTAGCCCTACGAGGACACGAGAGGGCTCTTTCCGGGTCAAACTCGGCAAAAGATAATTGAAAAGGCTTGAGATGACCGAATTGATGACTGATTTTAGGCTAGGTATGAAGTAAAAAAAGTTTATAATTGATTTTTAATGATTTTGTTGAATTCAAGGGGAAGGCAAATTTGGGTGTGGGGATGAGGCACAGTTTTTGCAGAGGTCTACTTGGGGAAAGATAGGCGATTGTTTTGATGCCTTAAAGCAGGTGAAATGGGTTGTTATGAAACCAGCTCAGGAAAAGATAGAAAAGAGAGATCAACGCCTTAGAATTCAGCCTCTTCGAGGGGGCAACCTCCTTTACATTACATAAATGAACAATTTTTGGATGATACAAATGAAAAGACCTCCTCTCTATATATAGGAGTCTAAGGGGTCATAACATAATCAGAGCCTACATAACAATAATAATGTAAGGGCACAATAATAACAATAGTGGGCTTCTATGGGGCCCAATAGTAACAATATGGGGGCAATAGGGGCACAACAATATTAATAAGGGATATAACTACAATATTAATGGGGTAATCACTAGTATTATAAGGACCCAACATGCCCCTCTCCTTCAAAAAAGTGTTTTCCTCAATGCTTGAGAAGTTCTGGATACTTCTGCATAAAATTCTCATCCTCCCATGTGGAATCTTCGGCGGATAATTTCTTCCACTTGATAAGATACTCCGAAATTGAACGATTTCCTAGGTGTCGAGTTCTTGTTTCTGTGACTGCTTCCGGTTCCAATATAATTTTTCCTTCCTCGTCAAGTTCTAGCAATATTGTTTGAACTGGGAGCTTGTCACCTATAAACTTCTTTAAACATGAAACATGGAAAACTGTGTGCAATCAAGAAGCTGCAGGAAGCTCCAATTTGTATGCCATAGTACCAGTATTTTGCAACACCTTGTACGGACCATAATATTTTGGTGATAATTTATTATCCTTCTTAGCTTGCTTGAGGGACATTTGCTTATATGGTTGTAGTCGTAGGAATACCCAATCACCTACATCAAAACTTCTTTTACTGCGATGTTGATCTGCCTGTTGTTTCATTCTATTTTGTGCCAACACGAGGTTATGCTTTAAGAGTGGAGGACTTGTTGTTGATGTTCGATGTGATGTTCCACTGCTTGAACCTTAGAATTTTCTCTTAAATATGATGTGATGGATGGTGGCTGATACCCATAAAGTGCCATAAATGGGGTCATTTTTGTTGCTGTATGGAAGGAAGTGTTATACCACCATTCAGCCAGAGGCAACCATTGGACCCATTGTGTCTGTTTATCAGATACAAAGCAACGAAGATATCCTTCCAAACATTTGTTTACTATCTCAGTTTGCCATCAGATTGAGGATGATAAGATGAGCTATGAGCTAATTGAGTACCAAGACAAGAAAATAATTTTGTCCAAAAATTTCCAGTGAAAATGGGATCTCTGTCACTTACAATAATCTTTGGTTTCCATGTAGCTTTTGAATTGTTTCCATAAATGCAGTAGAAACTGTACTGGCTTTAAATGGATGTGATAATGCACAAAGTGTGCATACTTGGTAAGTCTGTCAACTACCACCATGATGACACTCTTTCCCTCAGACTTGGGTAAACCTGTGATAACATCCATTGAAACCTCCTCCCAACGTTGGCTTTGAATGGATAATGGTTGTAATAGACCCGGTGTCTTAATTGTTTCAACTTTATTTTGTTGGCAAACCAAACATTCCGCCACAAA
>APFE031344516.1:526-21197 GCA_000404065.3 Pinus taeda | reverse complement strand
GAGGGAGCCATTAAAGTGTTGGTGTTGTGGTGACCCTCACTTATTATAAAATTTCCCCTACAACATCCATTGATGCATAATTTATAACACCTATAAGAAGCCTTTACAGTTAATTATGTGGCTTAGAATGTACCACGAATTAACATATTGTTGGATGGACATTAGGAAACATAAATCCACAATGGTGGAAATTGAAGGTGCCCTTTTTAACCATCCTATTTCTTTATTGATAGATCTTAGTGGTAGTTTAAGTTATATACACCCATTAAAATTTGAGAATTATAAAAATTCCTAGATGGTTCAGTTAGCTACATGGATAGAAATAGGTTGTAAATTGTGTAAAAGAATTCCTAGTGACCTTAAATGGAATACAACCCTATTTATATTTAAATATCCTACCGCTAGGCCCTTATGATGTTTTAATAGGAATGGATTGGTTGGAGAAACAGAGGGAAATTGTAAATTATCTAGATAAAACTATCAACTGTACAATTGAAAATGGGGAGGTAAAAGTGGTGATAGGTATTCGTAGACTTGTATCAATGCCACAAATTTCTTCCCTCCAATTAAAGAGATCTACAAAGAAGGCATGCCAACATTTTTCCATATGGGTGGAGGAAAATTCCTTGGAGAAGGAAAAGAATATGATAAATGAATTAGAAGTTATAAGAGACTATCTAGATGTGTTTCGAGACCAAATCCTTGGGCTACCCCTAAAAAGAGAAATAGAATTGTCCTAGAATTAATATTGTGAGTAGCATTAGTATCAAAGCCCGACTATTAAATGAGTGTTCCTAAGTTAATCGAACTAAAAATACGAATGCAAGAAAATATTAATAAAGGTTATATTTGACCTAGTGTGTCACCATTGGGTACAATGGTAATTTTTGTCAAGAAGAAATATGGAACATTTCGACTATGCATAGACTACCAAAAATTGAACCAGCTGACTGTAAAGAATAATTATCCCCTTCCAAGAATAGATGATCTATTCGATCAGGTGATGGGAGTGACTGTGCTTTCATAAATTAATTTGAGGTGTAGATACCACCAACTGAGAATCAAAGAAGAAGATATACCAAAAATGACTTTTCACATGAGGCATGGACGTTATGAGTTTATTGTATTACCATTTTGGCTTACTAATTCCCATGCCACATTCATGTGCTTAATGAATAGTATATTCAACAAAGTTTTTCGATAAATTTATACTAATATTTATAGACAACATACTACTTTATTTAGGAAACTTGGAAGAACACAAGCAAAATCTAGAAATAGTGTTGCAAGCTCTATGTGAGCATCAATTGTATGCCAAATTTAGTAAATGTGATTTATTATAGGATAAAATACAATATTTTGGACATGTTATTTCGAGAGAAAGCATAATGGTAGACCGAGAGAAAGTGAGAGTCATACTTGAATGGCCAGTACCAAAAGATGTAGCAGACGTAAGATATTTTATGGGACTCACTAGATACTATCACAGGTTTATTCAGGTATTTTTGAGGATATTCCATCCCATCACTTCATTATAAAAAAAGGGTGTGATGTTTGTTTGCACACAAAAGTTCCACGGGAGTTTTGAAAAGCTAAAACACATTTTGATAGTGGCCCCTATATTAAAGATAGTTGATCCAGATAAGATGTTTGTGGTGTGTATAAATGCTTGTTTCAAAAGCCTTGTGGGAGTCCTCATGCAAGGATGGGTAATAACTTATGATTAATAACCACGAGAGGAAAGGAGTTCGACATGATATTTCTAAGCTCAATTGAGATGGAGAAACTCAATTTTTCTACCCATAAATCGTACCAATGACCAAGAAGCTCAAGTCAGGGTAGGTTTCCTGATATTTCTGTCTCTTTTATTTATTTTTTTCTGCAAAATAAAATAAATTAATTTGAAAAGAAAACATAGCATACAAAACAAAAAATATTCACAAAACCAGCATGAAAACCACAAAAAACCACCAAGAAAACCTTTGAAAACCACAATAAACAACCTAGAAAACCACCAAGAAAACCCTTGAAGACCAAAAACAACTTGAAAAATGACCACGAAAACCCTTGAAAAGCACCAAAGGAAACCATAATTTAGGCTTAATTTAGGTTTTAATTGTTTTTTTTTTAATTTCATTGTATACATTATCAACAATGGTAGCATTTTTATTATAAATATTTTCTATGGTAGAAAATTATTTTTAAATTATATGTTTTAAAGGTTTTTTTTAGGAATTTAATGAAAAAAATGTATAGAAAATGCTTTATGTCAAACAAAATGTTCCAAAAATATGCCCAAAATTATTTCAAAAGTGAAAATAATTAAAATCAATAATAAATAATTATGGTTAAATTGACATAATGATATTATTGCTCATGGGAACCTCTATTAATCAAATGAGTTTTTTTTTTTAATAAATAAATTATATTTAAATTTTTTTAATAATAATATAGTCATTTGTTTTATAAATTAATGTACTAAATAATATTACAGAATTAAAAGTTAAAACATTTTATTTAATTAAATTTTACTAACCATAATATATAACTAAAAAACATAAGTTTATATAAAATAACTAACATATAGATAACTATAACATGTAACGTTATTATATATATAGTTGTAAAGTATAACATAACTATAACTATTATATATATATAGAACATAACTATATATAATTATATAGCATAGCATGTAGCATAACTATATAAATATATATAATACAGTTATAGCTATAACATATTTCTCTATCTCTCACACACACGCATATGTATAACATTTAACATAGTTTTCTAACTATTTAACATAATGTGCTTTTCATAATAACATAATATGGGTGATGCTCAACAACTTTTTAAGACTCAAGTTGATTTATAAACTCTATTTTTCCTTAAAATTTCCATTACTCATATTTGTAGAATTATTTAATATAATGATATGACAACTATATATCTCTTAGTTCCCACTCTTATTAAATTTATTAGTTGAGTAATGTTTTTGTAACTTACACTTCCTATATTTTTATTTAACTATATAATGCAAGATAGCATAACTATAACACACACACACAGACATATATAAGTTTCAATAATGCATCATTCATACATTAAATCCATGATGAAAGGTGCATTTAAAGTGAATATATAAGCATTTTCAATATTTTTTAATTTGTTACATATTGTTTCATTATGTAGTGTGTCATACCAAAACATTGTCTTTGTGTGCTTGCACCTAGTACATGTCATGTTTTAAAATCAAACATTATAAGAACTTCTCCTATGGAGTATTTGGTTGGCATGAAATTTTGTTAGTTTTGAAAATACGTTGTGTTATCACTCAGGTTGTTCCCTGGCTCCAGAAAGGAATACGGCCGAGGTAACCACTAACCAATCTTTCAGCTGCAAATCCTAGCCAATCTGCAACTAGAGAGGGCTCTCTCTTTGTGATTTAGATTTGTTTGATTGTATATTAGGCTAGCTATGAAACACAAGTTATGTTTGGTGTTTGGAAGATGACATTCAGTAGAACAAGGCAGTAAGTTGAGAGAAGTTCAAACCATTGGGTTGATGGAGTCTAATGAAATAAACTTCTAGATATGGTTTCTTCGGCAATAGGAAGATTGCAGAGCAGGATAGTTAAACATAGGACAATATTGAAGCTAAAATAGGAAGAAATGAAGTCAAGAAATGAAAGGCAATCAAGAATATTTCATTATGTTAACAGAGGGAAGTTGTGTAAATATTATCAGGGAGCAATTAAGAATTCCTTGATGATATTTATTGTGTAAGAACCAAGGAAACAAGAGCATTTAAGAATTCTTGCCTATGCTAGTCCTGTGGAAAACATAGAAAACTATAGGAATTGAACACAGAGTACAGCTAGTAAATTCTAGGTTATCCTTTTTTCCTGTAATTTAGAATATGGTATTCATATGATAAATAAAATACAAATACAGTAACTCAAGAGTAAAGGAAACTTATTGATCCATGCATCAACACAAGAATTCTGCAACACATCCTTCAGTCATGGCTTCCGCATCCAACAAATTCACCAACACAGCATCCAACAATTTTTATATCAGAAGAGTTCTCAAAATTTTACAGAGCAGGTCCAAAATGATATTCATCAGCCAACAATAATACATCTCTTTTGAAAGTATTTATAATAAGTTTACAAAATATCACGTAGGGAAATATCTAGACATAAATTTATCCATCTACTCTGGCAGGGGCAATAATTGTTGTAGAAAAAACTGTGCAACAATAAATGAGGAAATAACTATGCTGTGCTGGCTACTTTAGGTGTCATGCTTGTTGCTGACTTTTTGGCTCTGATAGCCGGTTGGTGGCCGCTTCCCTCATGTGTATTTCTGATGTGCTGTTCTTTGCCACCTGTGCCTGAGCTTATTTCACCTTTTGGCACGAATCTTCTCCTCCATGATTTGATTTTCCTTGATATTACCTTTTAACTGTAATGCCAACAATTTACAAAAAGGAGAACTCAACTATTTTGGTAAAACCTCCAGCATGCTCTGCCATCACTGGTCTGTTGGTAATTGATGCTTTCTCAATTTAATTAGTGTCTCATCAGCTTCAGTGTACCTGTAATAATTTGGTTGGAAATCAAAAAGATGTGCCACCTCATGCTCAATAAAAAACAAACTTTCCAGTTTATCATACAAACTTTGTCTAGAGGGAGGCACAATCTCTTCTGAGCTTCTTGATGATGTTGTTATTTGATTTTGCACATAGGTATTTAACCTATGAGCATACTATTCTTGCTTTAACAACTTTCCACTACTAGTGACCAGGCTAGGTAAACCTTTGCATTGTAACATTGCAAATTTATGTCTGAAGGCTTCTATATATGTCTGCATTTCCTGGCATTTTCTTTCTACTGTCTGTACAAAATTTCTCATAGTTAGCACCTTCTTGACTCTTAAAATAGTCTCTGTCCTGTTATGAATGTCCAGAGATGCTAACTATTCACTGGTATGAGTGTTCAAAAAATGAATCATTTGATTGGCTTGCTCAGGCTTATTGGCCAATAATACCCTGGCATTTTGAGTTTCATATTGAGCTACTCCTATCAACTCTATCTGATCAAAAATAGTTTGTATTGTTGTCCATTGATCAGCAATATCTTGGCCAATCTTATCCCACAAAATGGTCTTTATTTCTATCAGGGTTCTATGGAGAGTGAGGTCCTTCTCTAAGGCTTTTATCTTATTCTTTAGGGACTTCACTTCCCTAGTTTTCTCAGCTACAGTCATCTTTGACTTGTCATAACTAACCTCAATGTTGGCTAGTTTTTCCTTGGTTTCCTTCAGTTCTACCATCTGGATCTCCAAAGTTTTTATCTCTGTAATCATCTCCTCCATGCACAGGCTGGCCTCCTGTAGTGCACTTGCTGTAGTTGCTGCTGAAGTTGAGGTACCTGCTGTTGATGCTGGATCAAGGGGAGGTGCTATTATAATGACTGCTGGAGGAGGAGCTGTGAGAATTGGAGCTGTTTGGGCTGGCTAAGAGGCCAACTCTTGCTGTTTTCCTTGTAGAGCTTCTTCCAAGGCTTTTTGTGTATCCAACAATCTTTGGTTCATCCTCATTAGTACGCTGGCCACATCCTCTTCTTTCTTTTGTTGTGCCACCTCTGTGGTTTGAGGGTGTATTGTAGCTGGCAGCTTCAATTGTCTTCTCAGGGTTGCTATGTCCTCCTACTTTTTCCTTATTAAGGCTTGTGCGCCTTTGGGATCCTTGGGATCATGTCCCAACTCTATGATAATTTCTTCCAAGGATTTTATTCTATTATCCTTGGCCAAAGAGGAGGCTTTTTCCAACTCTAATTAGGCAGAAGTGTTATATAATGAATTTTGCAGTCTATGAGCCATTAGAGCTTTGTCTGCCAAGGTGGAGTATACCATTTCTCCAGCCTGTTTGTGCAACTCAATCTGGTCTATTGGATGGATATCTTTAGCAAGAACTTCCAAATTTGTCCTAATGTAATTTGCAGCTGACTGTGGCTGCTGTATAGTGGGCCTGAAGTGACTAAGAGTCATCTTCCCTGCTTGCATATCATAGGCTTCCATCAACCTTTGTTGATTGGTAGGAGCCATTCTTAACAATTGGTTATAAAGCTGAAACCTCACTGGTTCATTTCTAGCTTTAATTTCTATGAATTCTCTCTTAATATCATAGCCCTGCTTACTTTGTTGCTTGGTGGATGCAACCTCCACACCAGGCTGTCTCTCTTGCTCCTGCTGAAAGGAGCTGGTTGATGTTTCCAAAAATGGAGGGATCTACTGTTCAGAAGTTCCCTCACCCCTAATGTTACCTGTTGTTTCTTCGGTGAATTCCTCCTCAGAATAGGGGTTTAGCCTTTGCCTCTTCTCACCTTGCTAATCTGTAGATGCCCTTGTAGGTGTCTCTTCTGGTCTGTCCCTCTTCTTGGCTCTTTCCTCATTATGAGGGGTTTGTAATACATGGATCTCAGTTGCCTTTACTTGCGTTGAAGGGCCTTGTTCTTGACCCTTTTCCTGATTTGTAGATGGTTGTTCTACCATTGTATTCTGTTGTTCTGAATGTTGTATTTCTTTACCTTTCCTTGTAGGTGGAGTGGTTTCTTGAGCCGTCTATTTTGAAGATGTAGCAGCTGATGTGCTTGCTCCAATATGTTGAGGCTATGTGAAAGTGACCTGTGCAAAATAATCCAGGTCAATTCTCTTTTCATAATCTTTCATTTCTTTTTCTAATCTTTCTTCTTCAGTAAGATATTCAATTAGTGTGCCCTCTACCCGTTCCTGTCGATTTGCATATTGTTCAATGTGAGGGATTGGCTAGTGCACATATCCTGAAAGCCTGTTTTTACTCTCCTATAGCTTATGAAATGTTCAGGGTCATATGGTGCCCAACAAAAGCTTTGTTTCAGCATGAGTTCTTCTCTTAGCATCTTGTCTGCATCATTCTAGGCTTCTTCCCTCTTATTGAAAACAAAAGGACCCAATTGATGTCTAATCTTGAGCTGTGCTTTCTTGTTTTTGCCATGGAAATGAGTCAAATCTGCACTACTAAACTACCTGAAATATTCCAAGGCAAAAAGTCTCATGGGGACATATCTTGGCAGTTTGTAAGGGGGAAATTCACAACCATAAATTGTGATCACTGTATGGTTTTGGTAGAAATACCAATCACCAATGTTGTATCCCCTTGAAAGATGTAGAATTCTCTGCATTTCAGTAGTGAGCCTGCTAGGAGGAGTCATCATCAATAGGCAAGTGGCTGGGTAAATGAACATGTCGATAAACTCACAATATGTATAGGGTGAGAGGTGGACTTCATGGAAAATTGAGGTCCAGAAGATGACAGATTTCCGCTCTCCTTTGGAGTCTAGTTTCTTGAGAGGAACTTGGAAACTATCAGGGTGATAGTACAATAGCAGATGGTATATGTAAGAGGTATATTTGAACACTCTTTCTCTCTCCAACATCATGAATTTCTCATGGATTTTGTTTTCTATGAAGGTGGTATAGCCATACATGACAACAGGGGGCTATCCTCGAGTGAACATGGCCATTAGCACAAACATAGTTTCATCCACAAACTCACTAGTTTTGCATCCTAGAATGTAGGATATCATGTCTATTAGGAGCTTGCATGTTTCATTGAATGAGACTTGATGATAGGGTGGAGGATGATCAGCCTAGCACTATGGTTGCATAAATAACTGACCTACTCGTGTTATTTCTGAGCTAGGCAGTTTTTCTCCTTGATCAAGCAGGAGTTTCATGGTGAGAGGAACCAGAGGCTGAGGTGGCTCAAAGTTCAACATTTGATTTATGGACTGAGGAGTAATGTAAAACAGTACAGGTCCATCTGGAGTGAGGATTTCTCTTTGTGTGGGATCATCGTTTGCATAGCATAGATGAATGAAGTCAGGCAGCACATTGACTGAAGGGAGGTAGTAGATGGGCATGTTAGATTCCCAGATTCTCAGGACATCAGTGTTATTTCTATGGCTATTTTTGAATTGACAAAAAGTTTGTAGGTGAGACTTGAGACCCGTCATGTCCTTAATATGGAAGTCCCTGTCTGCAAGAGGTAACCACTCCAAATCCTTATGTGGTGCATTTAAGGGGGCAATGTTGAGAGCCACTGGAGCCTCCATACTTCAATAGATTGTGTTTTGACTGGAATGTAGGTTTATGAAATAACAGAAGAGAGAACTCTGACTCTAAGACTTTTCTCAGGATCTTGCAGATTGAATTTTATCTTGTGGTCACCTCACTGGGTAGCATTCATGGTGGAAAAGGCGAACTATGCAGACTGTATTGGGGAGGTTGGATGAGACTGTGAAAATAGCCCCCCTTTCAAGTTGTTAAGTGACCGTAACCTTGGGTTTAGAGCTCTTTAGGGTAATAGGCAGCAGAGCAATGGATTGGGTTTCTCACAGGAAATTACAAAATTATCTTGGGATTTTGGATGAAACTGGGGAAAAATTCTCCCTTGCAGGTGCTTTCTAACAATCTCACGGGCAGAGACGGGCTTGAATTGCAGTTTCACGGGCGATTTGCAGAGGTTACAGGCAAAATTTGTAGGTTTTTCTCTGGTAACAATAGTCGGACAGTGATTTTTCAGTGCAGAGGTCACAGGCAACAACTCTTTTGACTTAAATCTATCTTATCAGGTAATTTTACCAGAGAAATTTCTTAAAAATAGGGTTTGTGGACGACTATGGGGTAAATACCTGTTTTATGGGTGCCCGGTGTATGATGAAGACTGCAGGTGGAGTTGAAGTAACGCACTGTGGAGTTGACTTTGCTGGGTGACGGACTATGCAGCAGTAGTGGCCAATTCGTCGTAAATTTGCATGCGGGGTTGCGCAATCAACGAACTTGGAATAAACAAAACAATCGCTTTCCCGAGTTTTAATAAAAATTTGGAATTTTTGGGCTTTTTGGCGCGTTTTAGGGATGACATCAGCATGACGTAGCTTTTGTCCAGTAGTGGAGTAGGGAGGGTGATGTGGTTGCTGACATGGCGGACACGGCGACTGGAGAGGCAGCGTGGGTGATGACATGTTTGCTGATGGGATAGTGATGCAGGCAGAAGGACGAAGGGTGGTATACAGTTTCCATCGGACCGCCTTTGGTATGGGGGTGGTTTCTGTCAGCGTTGGCCTGATGCAATGGGAATGTGCTAAGTGTCCCTGGGTACGACAGGAAAACTGCCGACCATCAGGTGCTAACGACTTGACGTTGGGGTGCTTCTGATATCAATGAGGACCGTTGGATCTGGCGAAGGCGATCCAGCGATGGATGTTGGATCTGGCGAAGGTGATCCGACGATGGACGGGAAGGTGAGTTGTCGGGTGTTTAATAAAAGAGCGCGCGTGATAATTGAAAATTTTTATAAGGTTCGGTGGGTTTCAAACTTTGGGTTATTTGATAAATGCGGGGCGAACATGGCAACTTAATTAACCAAAGGTTAATTAACTAGGTTTATTGCGCGAGCGCGGCGGGTATGGTTATTTGTTTGACCAGAGGTCTAACAAATCCCAGTGGGACACGTGGTGGGCTATCATTGGCCCCAAGTGGACCAATGGTTCCCAAGGAATCTTTAAACCATAGCCATATTAGGCAGGGGCGGGATATATATGATATTTTGGGTTTTTTTCTTTTTAATACATAGCAGGGGTAGGGAAACATTAATATAGGAGTTATATACTAAAGTTAGGATGTTAATATGACAAATGATAGAGAAATGCTAAGTTCATAGGGTAAAACTTAGATTTTTTTAGGAGATGAAGGGGAAATAAGATGATTATATTTACAAAAGAAATGTGGCTTGTGTTGACCAAGTAAAGACATTGTTTTGCTTAGTAATTCTCAAAAATGAAATGGAGTAGGACAATTGAGCAGATCTCAATATCCCTAGGGGATGTTAGTGAAGTTTGTGGGGGAAATGAGAGGGGAATTCAGTTATGCTCCACTGAACTTGTAGCCACTTTGCCATGATGCTTGTGATATTGTTTAAACTGAACATCACTCTACTTTCTGCAACCTCATAATTATCTACCTACCCAACCTAAAACACCTAACATTTTTTCTTCCCTTGATTGGGTGCATTTGAACTAACAAACCCTGCTTTTCCTCTTTTCTTTTGGCTGCCCTCCTATCTAAATCTATCCTTATTTCAACCAAGGGCTCAGATTGAGTAGTTGGGCCCTTTAATCCTCTATCTAATCTAGTGTTCTTCCAAGATTGAACTATTTGAGCAAATCTTATTTTCTATTCTAAAACAAGAATTTAAACATGATCTAGCCACGGTTAAATTGTCTAGCTATTCATCAACTGTGGGAAATTCAGTGATTGCACTTCTCTGATTGCATTTTTTAACAAGCCACTTTCCTGGTCTTTCTTTGGGATTCCTTTCTTTTCTCTTTATCTGAATCTTAATTTAGTGATAATATGGAACCCTTTGCAGCATGGAAAGGATGATCATTTTTGGTATTTCCACAGTCAATCATGAGAAATGACACCTATTGGTATAAGAACCTAACAGTGGCTCCACTTGGGGATGGATTTTCCAAGAGAAAAGTCAAGAACAGTAGGTTAGATGGCCTCATTCTCATTTCTTGTTGTGTTTTTTAAAGCTTCCTTTTGCTGCAAGCTAACCAACTGAACCTTTGTGGGATAAATACATTTTACATAAGCTGATCTGAATCTAACTGCAGCTCTGTCTTTGGTGGTTGATCAGAATTGTTTGCCATAAACAATCAAGAGAGAACATAGGAAGAGTAGGGATACAAAAATAAACACCAAGGGTGGTATAGCTGTTTGCTTCTTTCTCAAAATTTTCTGCATCATATTTCCTATTCCTATCCTATTGCTGAAATGAACTACTATGATAAACACTTTTTATGTACAGACTACCCTCTTGTTCTATTTAACAAGGAGGGTCAAAATAATGCTTTAGCATTCGCCCATTGACTGGGCCTTCCTGAGCTTTTGTGCCATCCAAACTCTTCAAAAAATAGGTGTTGTTTCCTTGTACAGCCTGGATGACAAAAGGGCCTCTCCACAGGGAATCAAATTTGCCATGTTTTCCTTTGTCTTCCCTTCTAGAGTCCCACTTTAGCACTTTGTCTCCTGTGAAGAAATATTTAGCTTTTGTTCTTTTTTCAAAAATCTTCTTGAGTTTGTCTTGTAGAACCTGAGTTCTCTGATACACTTCCTCTCTAGTTTGTTGCAAGTGAATAGTTTGATTGATTCTCCTTTGGATGTCATTGGGTTCTGCTTGTAACTCTTGCAACAATTTGATGACAGGGATTCCCAAGGATGAGGGGAACACAACTTCCATGCCATAAGCCAATTCATATGGGCTGGTTCCAATAGATCTTTTTGTGGTCAATCTATCTGCCCACAATGCATTTACTAACTTTTTATGCCAGTTCTTTTTGTTCTCCTCCAAGACTTTTTTGATGATGTTGATCAGGATTTTATTGGATGATTCCGCTAGGCCATTACCTTGGGGGTAATGAGTTGTGGAATGACCTAAGGTAATGTGGTATTTTTGGCAAAAATTGATCATTCTTTTGGACTTAAAGGTAGTAGCATTGTCTGTAATAATCTTCTCTGGACAGCGAAATCTAGACAGGATATTGGTTTCTAAGAATTACATGATGATTGAGTCATTGGCTTGCCTACAAGGGATAGATTCTATCCATTTGGTAAAGTAATCTGTGGCAGTTAAGATCCACTTGTGTTGTCCAGAAGAGGAAGGATGAATTTCTCCAATGAAATCTAAACCCCATTGTTGAAAAGGCCTTTCAGTTGAAATAGGTTTGAGGGGTAAGGGTAACAACTTCCTTTTGCCTTCAAAGATCTGGCATTTATGGCAAGAAACTACAAATTTTCTCACATCAGTAAATAGGGAGGGCCAGTAAAAACCAGCTCTTAGAATTTTATCAGCTATAGATTTCGAGTATAAGTGTCCTCCACAGTCCCTTGCATGAAATTCTTTGACTATTTTGTCAGTTTCATCCTGAATTAGGCAATTAAGCAAAATACCTTCATGATTTAAAATAAAACATTGTCTATAATACAAAACTTTGAAGCTTTCATTTTCAAGAATCTCTTTTTAGTTCTGGATAACCCTGGAGGAACTTGCAGGTTTAACAATACAAAACATATATCAGTGTACCAAGGTGATTGTAAAAAGGCTTGATTGATCTGTGGAGTCGCCATCTCTTGTTCGTTATCCAGTTCATTGATGTCAAGGGCTTGAAAGTTGGTTTCAGTCATTAATTTTGCTAACCCTTGTCCCTTTATGAGTTTTGTTGGTTTGATTTCAATATCATACTCTAAAATGTTGGCTATCCATTTGCCCCTTTTTCCTTCCATTCCTTCTTCAGTTAGAATATCTTTGACCACTTATTTGGGACATAGGCAATTACATGAGAGTATAAGATATAAATTCTGAAATCCTTTATGGCCTTTACAAGAGCATAGGCTTGTTTCTCCATGATTGGTATTTGAGTGGAGCATATCTAAGTGCCTTGCTGAAGAAAGCAATGGGCTTTTCACATTCTAGGTCATCTTTTTGTAATAGGGCAACAACAATAGTATGCTCAGATGCAAAGGAAAAGATTATGAAATCTCTATCAAACTTGGGACTTGTGAGAACAGGTGTTCTTGTCAAAGTTATTTTGATTTCTTCAAAGGCCTATTTAGCTTCCATTGTCCATTTGACTTTAGAGTCTTTCTTCAGCATATTATTCAACATTTTAATTAGCTCGGCCAAATTGGGAATGAATATTCTTAGGAAATTGATTTTCCCTAGAAAGGCTTGTAATTCCTTGATGTTTCTCGGGTGAGGGACTTGAAGAATAGCTTGTATTTTTTCTGGATCTATTCTTATTCCATCTTTAGAAATTATGTGACCTAGGAGTTTGCCTTCTTCCACGCCAAATAATGATTTTTTTGGGTTCAATGATATGCCATATTTTCTGCAAATTAGGAACACTTGCCTCAGATGATCTAAGTGTTCTTGGTCTAATTTTGAAAAAGCAGTGAGATCATCAAGGTATATGACTAAAAAGTCATGGATCTCTTTAGCAAAGGCTATGTCCATTGCTCTCTGAAATGTAGCCCCTGCATTTTTGAGTCCAAAGGGCATCTTCACATATTTAAAGGTTCCCGAGGGTGTTGTAAAGGCCGTTTTATCTTGGTCATCTGGGTGAACTAAAATCTGATTAAATCTTGAGAATCCATCTAACAATGAGATCTTTGAAGCACCCACTACCCTCTGTAAAATGTGACCCATCTTGGGTAAGGGGTAGTGGTCTTTGAGAGAGACTTTATTCAAATTTCTCAGGTCAACACAAAGCCTTATCTCTCCAATTTTCTTTCTAGTGGGCACTAGATTTGAAATCCATTCAGAAAACCTAATAGGTACAATTATTCGAGCTTGATACATTCTTTTGATTTCCTTTTCAATAAGGGGAAGGAGGACTGGATTAATCCTTTTCAGCTTTTGTTTAAGAGGTTTTTGATTTTCTTTCAAGGGTATTGTATGTTGGATAACAGATGTGTCATAGGATTTAAGATCCTCATAGCTCCATGCAAAGACATCTTGGAACTATGTAAACAACTTAATGTATTTGACTTTTTGGTCAGGAGGAAATGTTTTGGAGAGTTTTACCATTTTGGGATTTTCTGTGGTTCCAATATTGCAGTCTTCAATTTCTGCATTTAATGGTTGCATTTTTGGTTTTCTTGGAATGTCATTTGAATCAAATATATCCCATAAAGGAGTCAGGCCTATGGGCAGGACATTGTCCTTCAGCTCAATTACTTCGGATTCTTCCTCAATTATTTCATCAACATTCATTTGTTTTAGCTCTTGCAGATATTTGTGATTAAAAGTTTTTGGACGCAAAATCAAATTTGCTGCTTCAGCTGATATATTTTGCTCCATTTTGTCAATTTGTTGTTGATCATCAATAATGCTTGTGTCTATGTTTATGCTTGAGAATTCTTCTTTTAGAGTGAGGAAGTTATTGATTTGGTTATCATTCTCAAACACTTGCCAATTTTTTACATTATCTGGGACAACAGGTCTATGTTTGATCTCAACAGTGAAGTGATGGTTGGGCTCAAATGGCAGTTTGCAAGTGCTGGTGAAGGTTGCCAAACTATGTGCATGTAGGTTGTGTTTTCTTGGAATTTTGGTGAGCTGTGATTCCAAGAAGGTGTTCAGTATTTCCATGGTTGTGCCCCTATAAGCTCTTAGCCTAGGATCATTTGTAACAAAGTTTTCCTTTATCTGTTGTATTATCAAATCTGAGTGTCCTAGAATTGAAATCTTGGTCACCCCTAGACTTCTAATTAGTTTGAGTCCCAGCAAAAGGGCTTCATATTTGGCCATATTGTTTGTGCATTTGAAATTTAACCTATATGCATGACCCTGAGCATGGTCATTTTGTATGTTGTGTATCCAAATCCCTGCCCCTACTCCCAACTTGTTTACTGATCCATCAAACTCTAAGTAGCATAAGATTTCATGATCACCACTAGTCTCAGGAGTTTTGGGAACTTGCTTAGTGGACAGTAAGTTTGAGCTTTGTAGCTGATTTGAAATGTCTGGTTCACTTGTTACATCAATCACATCAACAATTTTTTGGTCCTGGTCACTGGATTGTTCATTTATGCTCATTGTCTATGCTGTTTCTAGGAGTTTGGCCTCAGTTTTGGAGCACATGTCAGCATTGTATAAGATAAATGAATCCATATCAGAGTGTACCGAATAGATGGGGAAGTTTTGGGGTTTCTCTTGACTACTAACCATGTATTTCATCAATGTTTCCTAGTACAATCTCTTTGGGTGGCCAATTACTGAAATGGTGGAATATGACATATCTAGTTGCAAAGATCCTTGGAGTTTTGCACCCCAAGATCTGGATAAGAGCATGCCATATTTAGGTGGGATATCAGCCACCACCACATCCATCAAGATTGTTTTGGCTGGATATTGCACTAAAGATACACAAAGGTCTTTGATTAGGTCTAGACACCTGACCTGGCTAGAATCAAATGAAAACAAGTCCTTATATGGCCTTGTGATATCTAGATCTAGCTTTTCCATCACTGACTTGGGCATTAGATTATGGGAAGCACCTGAATCAAACATTGCGTTATGTAACACTTTGTCATGAATGTTTAAGCTCACATAAAATGGAGGAACTCCACCATCTACTATCTTACCATTGACTTCAGGACCAAAAAACAACTTTGGTTGATCATCTAGGACATTGACTGCATCCCTAGTTTCAGATATTTGAAGTGACCTGTTAATCTGTTCCCTGTAGACCTCATGTTTAGCCAATTCTGACAATGGCATGGCTATTTTTATCTTACCTATTTCTGTTTCTAAGTTGAAAGGTTTTTCCACTTGAACTCTTGTATTGTGGACAACAAACTTTTCCTTTTCTGTTGTGTTTTCCAAGTTCTTTTCTTTATCAGGACTGCTGTAAGGAACTGCCTCTGCTTTGGAATTTACTACAACAGATCTATTTACACTTTCTTTTGGAAAATAGGAAGAATATGGCTGATTGTTTGATGATTCCAGGTCTGAAATGTCTTCTATGATGTGCTCTTTTGGGTTGAGGTTTGTCTCAGCAGTGAATTCTGTGAGGGGAGAAGTATATTTAGTTCTCTTGGGTTGTTTGGTATCTTTCAA
Organism: Pinus taeda; assembly: GCA_000404065.3. Lineage (NCBI taxonomy): Eukaryota > Viridiplantae > Streptophyta > Pinopsida > Pinales > Pinaceae > Pinus > Pinus taeda. Next base: position 5,462 of record APFE031344516.1, on the reverse strand, counting down.
TTTGGTAGATTCAGGTACATTTATTGTCCTACTTCTCAATTTTTATTACTTATGGACCTCATAGACTGCTGCATCATAGCCTTCTTTAAAATCAAATGATTCTCCAGACTTGGTTTGAAATTGATTTAAATTATGAGCCTCCTGATCCTCCTGTTTCAGGAAAATTTGTTGATCACCGTTTAAACCCATTAGATTAATTTGTGTGTCCTCTGCAGGCTCACTTGAGGTTGAGGCTTCAGCATAATTCTCTTGAAATGGGGTCTGATGTTCTGATCGGGGCTAGTCCTTGCAACATTAGGGTTTTGATTCTTTCTAAAGTTTGGGATTCTTGTTGTGTTACTTGGTTTTCCTTCCTAGGATGATTTCCTTTCAATAGTGTCCACTCTGTCTCCTAATCTATCCATACCTTTAATGATTACATCTAACTTTTGCTCAAATGCTGAAGGTTCTTCTTTGAAAGTTGTTCTTCTTTCAGTTCTAGCCCGATTCCGTTTAGCAATCAAGTTTGCCTCTACACTAACAGCTATATTCTGCATGTCTGCTAGGCTTAATGGGGCTCTTTCCCTCAGCTGATATGCCATGTTCGAATCAAATCCATCAAGGAATTTGATCAAGGCAAGGTCAGGAGGAGGTCTAAGGTTCTGAGGAATGGCACTGTAGACATTATTAAACCTTGCACAATAGTATTTAACAGTCTCTTGTGGGCCCCTTTTTAAATTGTCATATTCAGTTAGAATGTGTAAAGGGCCTTTTTTCTTTTCCCATCTGTTTAAGAAGGATTGATATAGGGCCTCAGGGTTAGCTATAGAATTTACAGCAAGTGCTCTAAACCAGGTCTTGACATCACCAGTTAGACTTTGGACAAAGATTTTCATTCTCACATCATCATCATCAATTTCATAGTTCTCAAAATAATCTTGCATTTTCTTGGTGTGTTGTTGAGCTGTATAGGAGCTAGTACAATCAAAGTTGGTGATCTTGCTTTGATAGTCTTGAGGCATAGCCCCTGGATTGGCAGGCAACTACAAAGTAGCATAATGGTTGGCCATATTTACAGGGATAAATGGGGCAGCAGGAAGAAACAAGAGGGTTGGAACAGGGGGGACAGGAGTGGAAATATGAGCAATGGATGGGGGAGTGGAAAGTATACTTTGAGGTGTGGATGAAGAACTTGGAGAGGCTATAGTGTTGACAGAAAGAACTGTGACTCTTCCAGGGGTAAGCTCATATTTTGTAAGGTTTTGCTGAAGTATTTCAAGATCTGAATCAGCAGTTTCTAGACTCTCTTGTCTCCTAAGGGTTTTGGGGATTAAGTTAGGATTTTCAAAGATAGCTGGGGGATTAGGATCTGGATTTGATCTGGTGTAACGAGTTTTCTTTTTTGGAGCTAGCTTCTAAATCTGTTTTTGGTATTTTTGCTTGAATATGTTTAACACATGGAGATTGATCTCTTTTTGATTCTGAGTCCCCAGTGGAGTCGCCAATACGTTGATTTAAATTTTTTAAATATATTTACATATTTTTTCTCTATGAATAAAATGCATTATTTATAAGTGGGGAAAGTGTAAGTTAGACTTTCAATCACATTTTTCAATTTTGTTTACATTGAACTCAACACTTTGATTGATAATATATCAAAATAGACACACTTTATTTTAGGACTTTAGTTTAGTTTATTCTAGTTGACTTTATAAATGGTTTCCTCATCAACATTTTTTCTATGTCAACATTTTTTCCTTGGATTAGTTTATATGTGTTATATGTATTTTTCAAAGCCGTCTCCCATAAACCCCCCAACTGCAACTTGTTGAAGTGTTAGGAGATTTGTTATACATTATTGGGCTAGATAATGTAGCCATACTAGAATGTTTGTTCAACTCATAGATCCTCCCTTTGACAGTAGTCGAAGTGTCATAGGAAATGTTTATGTCTTTGTTGATGATCTTGCTATGGATAGTAGACCTTCTTCACTTGTTGCAGGGATACATCTTGAATTTTAAATCCTCTTTAAAATTTATGTGTTTATGTCTTGAAATTGTTTTTAATTTTTAAATCTTCTTCACTTGATGTGCTTGAATTTAATGTATTTGTTATTATGATTATAGTTTGATATATATATATATATATATATAATATATATAATATATATTATATATATTATAAATTATGTTTATGATTTACAGACTCTCAACAGGGTGAAGACATGGATCAAAGTGCAATGTCGGTCCCTCCATGGAACGACGCTATAGCCAATATCATAGTTGTGGATGTTAGGGCCCAACAGACATGCATCACGTGAGAGATGGATAAATTCTCTTCTAGTTCACCTACTAGGAGTACTTTGTCTTTGATGTTGGATAACATTAACAGGTTGATCAAGACATATGAGAGGATGGGCCCATAAATTAACCTCCTATATTCCATACATAAGATTAGGAGGTTATAGGTTAGAGGCCCACATACTTGGAAGGTGGTGAAAGAAACCACCAAGAACATTGATATTTGTGGAGAGTTGTTTGAAATCCCTCCAGACTTTCGTGCTAGACATGTTGGTCTAATTCTGCTAAAATATTTTAAGAATGTTGATGTGGTCCCTTTTATTTATAATCAATTCATTGGAGCTTGGGGCTAGTTCCCCCACCATGAAAATGTCCCCATTACATTTCAAAACATATATATGTTGAGTTTATGCTACATATGAGGTCAGATTACGCCAAAACCATATCTAAGTTTCATGGACCCATCTTGGGACATAATTATGAATGTCTCGGGGCTTGTAGGAACCCTGCACATGTAGCACAACTTTTGGGATTGTTGCCACAACCATATCAAAGCATGGTATTCCTGACAAAGTTAAATCAATCATCATAACTTGGTGTTGAGACTAGCCATACCATTGCAGATAACATGCATAGGACATAAGCCATTACACATGTCACATTGCATAGAGAGATGAGCAGACCACCTTCCTTGCCTTGTGACCCACTAGTTGGATTACATGTTAATTCATATCTTGAGAGTCAAGGGCATGACCAACATTTTTCATATGCACGTACATGTCGTGATACCATCCGTGACATTTGGAGGGTGCATGACCCACGTGACATAGACCAGGTACATATATACATAAATTTTGACTCTTATCATCAGATCATACGTTATTTATATTAGTAAGTTCATATCATATTACATTTATATTAATAATTTCATGATAACATGCATGAACATCCCAACCACACAGATGAGCTTTTGAGGTCATCTAATTGGGTAGTTGACTAGCCAAAGCAACCTCCTCTAGTGCATATTTCCATGGCTTAGTCGCCTCCACCTCCACCTCATAACGCTCATGGACTAACAATTTTAGGTCAATTTTTTTAATCCTAAGATTTCATCATTTTCCTTTTTTAAGTTACATGTATGCACAATAATTAATTCGTAGGCTAATTATAATTTGTCTTTTCCATTGTGTACACAGGCCTAAATCCAGAGAGGTGTCATCGTTGTAGTTATGTAGACACATGAGTAGGATGTGGGGTATGGAGGCATTGAGCCACAATCACGGGAGCACAAAACATAGGTTGGTCAGACCCCCATCACACGTAACTTCCATTTTCACTTGACTAAGCCATAGGTAGGGGACTATTTAAATGCACAATTCAAAACCATTTGTTTCCAAATTGTTTATTTTGTACAAATAATGTTCTAATTAATTTGAATTTGAATGTGTTATATTTTAGTACACGATTATGGATGCTCGCTCTGTGCAGCATAACACACATAATAGTTCTAGAAGAGATACTTTCTAGGGTGCATCATATATAGTTTGTATAGTTTTAGTCCCATTTCATAGGGAACATTCACATGTGATGTACAAACTTTGTATATATTCATGCATGGACAGTTTATGGATGCATGAACAGTTTTTCAGTTTACAGATGGTTATTATTTTAGTTTATGGATGTTCATGTGTATAATGTAATTCATATATATTTTCATATGGATAGTTTATTATCATAGATAGATTACAAAATAAAAATGTTCACTTCTGAGGAAATAAACTAAGAAAATAAGTACAATCTTAGACTATGATGTAAGTCATATTGATACTTAGAATGAATTGAAATATATATCTATGGTTCAATTAAAAAACACAAATAGGATTGAAATACACTTTAAATTAAATTTTAAAAGATTTCTTCAACTAGTAATGTTCAACTAATAACTTGTTTTATTAATTTTATTTCTTTTGAGGTCATCTACATTAGCTTAGTCATAACACATGGTATAAGTCTTATGTATTGGAATTTAATATACCAAAAAATAAGTAATGATATGTTTTTAGTTAATTTTATATAATTTTACGAACTTTCCTAAATTTAGTTGGCTATCAAATATTTCAATCATTTTTTTAACTTAAGACATTCAATTAAGAACTTTCAAGAAGTAAAATTTTACAAAATAACAATTTTGAATTCTAGTTTCAAAGACTAATGAAATAAGTACAATCCTACTATTATGCAAGTCAATTTGATACTTAAAATGACCTAAAATATATCATGTACATCAATTTAATATTGGATTTGTAGAAAGCATTTTCTAGTGTAGTCAATGTATGTTAATTTAAACAATTAATGATATGTTTCTATAATTTTATGCACTTTCCTAAATTTACTTTCATATCCAAGTATTTCAATCAATTCCTTATCTTAAGACGTTTAATTAAGAACATTCAAGAAGTAAAATTTTACAAAATAACAATTTTAGTTGTCATATTAACTTGTAGAAATTGTCTTTTAGTGCACAATTAATGTATGTTAAATTACAATAATTTTAATTTAGTTTAAGTATGGGGGTTTACGCAGTGCATTATATTAGATATCATTTTGGGATTCAACTGTGTTAAGTAAGTCATTCACGTATGACCATTTCCATGAGA
>APFE031344511.1:56188-83194 GCA_000404065.3 Pinus taeda | reverse complement strand
GGATTTGTATGGTTAACACACATCTGGTCCTGTGTTATTTATGAATATAGATCTTTGTTCTTCGATAGTAGTATGTTGCTGTGATTCCACAGGTGCTCTTTGAAGCTGGGTAGACGACGAAGAAGCGGCAAAGCTCTATCAGGAAGGAGAGGAAATCAAGCGCAAGACTAAGGTTGGCCTCCTTGGTTCCCCTCTTATCTATTTTCATAAAGGAAAATGAAAGTAGACTTTACTTGTTTGTTTCTAAGATAGCTACCAGTCTTAGTGGGAATAGCAGCATCCGAGTGGACACTATTCCCGGTAAGAGACATGAATGTGTGGACTCCAATGCTAGGCTAGGGGACCTACAACTAATGGCCATGGCGTCATGGATGAATCATGAGGAATTAAGGGTAGTAGAGATAAGGAAGTTGATGATAAAGGAGCAGAATGAACCCCTAATGATCAGAGCTGAGCCATCAGATCCCCTAGCTCTCATCAACAACCACCAACTACTTTCAAATAATCCCCAAGTTGCCCCTAAGTGTATCAATGATCAGGCTCAGGCCATTTCACATTTTGAGGACATGGAAAGGTTACTTGGGGATGACTATATTCATGCTTTTATGAGGAGCTAGAACACCCTACCACATAGTTTGCAGTTCAGGGAGTATCACTCCCCAACAAGGATGAAAGAATAATTAAGGAAAGTGCCATTGTATAAGTGCTCTATGCAAAATTTGAAGGTCAATTTGATTAGCCTAAAATTGAGTCCCCCACTATTGCTAGGCATGCTAGAAGGTAGAAAAGAGGAAGAGAAACAACAATGGGAAGAGGTGGACAGAAAGGCAGGATTCTATGACAGAGAAGAGGACCTCACATCAGAAGCATGGGATGTTAGGGAGGCCATCAGGGCCATCAAAGATGAGGAGATGGACTAAGTTGCTCAGAGGATGAGCAACAACTTCAGTAGGGGAGTGATCATGAGCCCCATAAATGGGTAATTATATGGGCTCAATTTTCCTCCTAACATAGTTTAATCAACCATTCTCTTAGCTTATTGCATGTTTTTTGATTATATTTATGCTTATGGAGTGAGTTGGGTTGGTTATGTTGCCATGGAGTCTAATATGTGTTTAATGTAGATTTTTGTTGAATTTTGAAGACAAAGTCAAAGATTTAATGGAAAATTCGCAACAATAATTCGAAGTGGACAAAGGGATTTACAGGAGGGTATCCCCCTCATTTATGACTCCCCACTTCAAATTCTCCTTCATGCAGTTCAGAGCAAAAACAACTAAATCAATGCACTGGGAGGTAGCCGAGCAAGTGGATGATAACTTATGTTTATCTCGATTTTTAGGAGCCAAGCCTCCCTGATTTTAAGGAAGTTGTTGGGAGATTCAGTTGTATAAGTAGAAAGGCCTAGGGCCTCATTAGAAAGTTAGTCAAAATTTCGAATTTTTGTTGCAGCTTTGCTTTGCTCAACTTCGAGCTTACTTTTGCTGATAGTTTCATCTAATCCTATTATTATTTTGATAATAAATATGAGATTCTTTTTGAGGTAGCACTGAGTTACCTCAGAGGGCTGAAGCTCTTAGTTTAGGGCCCAATCCAAGCAGCCAAGATCCTCTTGTTTGTATTTTTATGCTTTGTTTCAATTTATGAATTAGTTCCTGTTAGATAAATTTCTTTCTTGGTTAAGAATAGGTTGCTTTTGGTGATTTAGAAGGTTGTTTCCATTATAGTTTTCTATAGCAGTTTGAACAGTGATAGAAAGAAGATACAAAAAGGCCATCAACAAAGCCTTGGCCTCCTTTCCTCCCTTTGGGACCATGAACTGAGGCCAAGACCCTCTCGCTGCCACAAAAACATAGATTTGCCTTCTCCATAGGGTTTCTAGTGTTGTAGTTTGTTAAAAGGTTAATGCTTTGCTTTAGATCTCTTTCAACATGCTCATTTCTATCTTGTAATAAGTTTCCTTCCATGCTTTCTCTCATTATAGCATTTCTTTCCATAGCTCATAATCTATATTAGCTTGATGAAAAATTTTGTTTTTTTGATGTATTTAGTTTCATTGCTTTCTTGATCTCCTTGTTTGATTTTAAAGTCCTTTTGCAAAAAATCTCTTCTCACAGCAAGTTAGCCTACAAGCCATCACATTCTCTCCCTGATCTATGCCCTACAGGTTGCCCAAAGTTCACCACAAATCTGCCTTAGTTTTCTGCACTTTTCCATAAATTTTCCTCTCTTTCCTTGAACAAATCCAACCATATCTCCCTCTCCTAATAATCCTTGGTGACCCCTAGGAACCTTAACACATCATCCAAAGCTTCAGCTACCCTTTCCACCCACTCTCACACCTTCAAAACCTCCAAAACTGGTCTCGGCATCCTTCTGTAGACCTCCTATAGATCCCCTACAGCCTCCTTAGATTTTCCTTTAGGCTTATTTTTGATGTTTGATTGCGGAAAAAGCCTATAGAAGGCCACCTAAGACCTCCTAGGACCCATCCACACCATCCTACATCTTCTAAAGTCCCAAAACCGCCCTCCATCGCCACCAAATTGCTGCCACATTCACAATCAAATAAATTACATGCATGACAATTTCATATAAAAATACATAAAAATCCAAAAATATGTTTTTTGCTCATTTACTTGTATAAATAGATTAAGAAGATGGTTTTTACTTCCTGATTAGGTAATGGCATTCATTTCATGGTTTTTCATCTCTCTTTCTGCAAAAGTAGGATTAGTTGGTTATGTAGGGTTTGTTGGGTTTACTTTACATTTCAGTCTTCTTTTCTTTTCTGTAAGTAGAGTAGCCTCTGTAGAGTAAGATTTCCTTTCTTTCATCACATATAAAGCTTCTTCTAGAATCCATAGAAGTTGGCTTGAGCTCCTAGTGATATTGTGCCAACTGACCAAGTGACAGCTTGTAGTAAGAACTAATACTTGTGCATACAACACTGTCGCTTCCAGGTTTGTTACGAACTACCAGGTTGATAAAAGTAAAGTAGGAAGCCCAAGAGTTGCAACATTATTGCTACAATACTAGTGCTCACCATTGCTCTGGGTGGATCCTCCAATAAGTGGCTCTTTGATGGCCATTTCTGTTGCAATGACTACAATACATATTCTTCCTCCAGATTTTCTTAACCTATTTCGTTACATGTTGCTGAGAGGGTCTTTCACTCCTCATCCTTTTGTGTGTTCCCATTATTTTCCAACACTTAGAGAATGTATGGTTATGTTATCCACAAAAGGTACATGTTTTTTGACGCCATGTTTTATGCTCATTAACAACATGATTATAATTGAAATGAACATTCGAATGTTAAGAGTGGTTATACCTTCCCTTGTTGTCTCTAGTGTAAGTATGACGATGAGAGTTTTCCTCAGCTCTTTCCCTGCAATGGGCATTGCCATGGGATGATGGGGACGTGTTCCCATCATTCTATTTCCTTGATGATTTCGACGATGTCTCAGAAGAATATGACACCTTCGAGCATTCTCCCTCAGTGTATCTCAAGTGTGCAAGTTGAGGTCTCTGCACAACCTCCCATGGTTGAGTTATGCCTTGGTCATTAATACCAAGTTATTTTTCCTCCTCGTGCCTTGTCCTGGTAAGGAGCCTCATGTTTGTCCCTGTAATTAGGATCTCCAAATCTCCAACAGAAATCATACTATTTGAAGATGAAACTGAAAGGAAATCAACATATTTGACCTCCTCCATCGATTTGGAAAGAACTGATTAGGGCTTCTCATCATCTGTTGTTGGTGGTTTGCTAGCTGTCTCGGCGCATTCCCCAACTTCCTTTATGAAATACCCAAGTCCTGCCTGATGGGGTAATTCCTCCACTTTGATGGGATTGACAATGCCTTGGCCATTAATGCCTAAGTGTTTTCCTTCATACCCCATTTTCTTTAATAGTTTGGAGCCAATTCCTGTTGTATGATTTTCAAAAACAACGAAATCATCATCAGGAAACATACATGAAGATGGAGAACTACTTTTTACCTCGCATGGGTCATGCTGCAGCTTTTCCAAGGCCTCGTCCTTAGCTTGCAGCTGTCATAGCAAACTATGTTTTCCTCTTTCTCTTCATGTAGAAGCGTCTTCAATTCATCGTTCTCGGTTTTTAGATTATGTTTGTTGTGCTTCAGTTCTTCCAGGGCCTCTTCCATGGCTTGCAACTGAATCTGCAATCGTTTCTTTTCTTTTGTCTCTTTCTGTAGAGTTTCATACATTATTTCCACCCTTTTGGAAATTTTGAGCATGGTCTTGTACATTGATTTTTCATCCTCTGTCGCTACACTTTCCATTGTTCACACTGCAATTCACATCAATGCAAAGATTGCTCTAATACTACTTGATCCAGGTCTGGGTGTGATAAAGGACCCTTCCAAGACCTTTTACTTTCGTGATGTGTTAAATTGCATTTTTAAAAGAACATTAATGTATACATCTGCATGTTGTAAAGAAGAGGAACATGACATTCATCAACACATGAAAACATAAGCCGTTGATAACAAAGTTCATCCAGGAGGCACTACGTCTCCGAGCCCCAGTGTCAAGGTGGTGTAGGCCGTTGCATTAAGTGCTATCATTAGTGATGATGTGCATAAGAGATGATGTCACTATCGTACAAGGAAAATTCCCTCATGCAAGAGTGGCTCCAAGAGAGGTTCCACTATAGGAACTTTCAGTCAAAAGACCCCTATCAGTATGACACAAAACTCATGCATGATGAGCATCCCGCCAACATGGCATAAAAGGGATCTCAATGCAAACATTCATGATGAAAACATGAGTATCCCATGAACATGATAACAAAGGGATCTTGAACAAAACATGATAAATCATGACAACAAGTACATCACACAGATGATTCCACATCACATCAACCAGGAATCATGAAAACGAGTAAGCAGCAAGATCCCACATCAACATCAAACAGGTATTTGTGCAACACAATGCATAGCAAAAGAAGTAAATGAGTACATGAGTACACTACATATACCTCACATCGTGGGGCCATCTGAAGAAGCGGATGTCAGACTGCTAAAGCTAGTCGTACCATCAACCTCGTTACATCGATTCTCATGGAATGACTGCTCACATGTTGAATGATGACACTTGCACTCCACCTAGAAAAGTGTCCGAAAAATGAAATGAGAAAATGGAAAATATAAACACACCATCAGATTTGTTGCATTGAATAGTGCAAAATCGACTGTCAATTTTCTGAATTTTAAGAAAGTGGAAATTTGGGGCTCAAGGAATCTTTTAGATTCCCCCTAGATTCCTCAAAGATTCCCTCCTCTGGTTCCTCTGCAAATCTACTGCTGAGAACAAGAAACAGACTACACCATAGGGTTCGTGTCGCGGAGAGGTGTAAGATCGACATAAAGTTTGTCCAATTTGGACACTGCGAAAATTTCACCCTGTTGGAAATTTTGCTCAGTCATGGTTCCACTTACATAAAAATTAATTAAAAATTAACTCTGCCTCATTTTCTGTGCCAACTCCTGGTTCCTCCATCTACCTCCTCCAGGTGCACTATTAAAATGAGGGTTTATATACATTCTCGAGCGAATTAACCAATAAAATCGTTTGGCATAGTGGTAAATGAGGCAGTTTGTTGAGGAGGGGTTGGGTGGTCAAACCCTGTCCCTCCCATTTTAATATATTATTTGTTTAAAAAAAAAACGTACATGTATTTGGGGGTCTGGTCCGCATTGGGCATCCTGCCCCATAACTTCTGTAACACAAAACTTGCTGGCGCATTTTATTAATGGTGCATGGGGTACTTGGCATGCATCATGGTATTGGTGTGGTGGTTCATGGGGCCGCTTGGTAGGGGCCGACCCACATGGAACTGGCGGGTTCAATCCTAGCCGGTCCCGCACTATATACGACACATCATATGGCATTGTGGTAAGTTTGGGGGTGTGGGTCGGGTCCACCAGAGGTGGCCCGTGCCCGCCCCATTTAATATGGTGGTGTGACGATGGTTGGAGGGCTCGGCGGGGGATGGCTTCCGAGCCACTTTTAATTAAATTTTGTTAAGTATCACGGGGTTGAGGGAGGCCGATGGGGGTCATGGCTCATCGGCCAATCAAAATTTTGATATGTGTGTGTGTGTGTGTGTGTGTGTGAAGTCCGATGTGGGGGGGGTGGCGGGGTTGGTGGCCCACCACCCCAATAATATATATTTATTTTTATTTTTATTAAGATTAGGGGAGATTTTCCAATCTTTAGAAAATAAGGGATATTGGGAAAATTAACGAGGCCACAATTTCGACTGATTTTGGGAGCTAAGTTTCATGCCCCGGGGTCAGTCAACTTGTGGGACACTTAAACCTGCCCACTGCCCAACTTTGACAAAACTTTGACTGGCTCATTCTCCCTCATACAGACTTGGATTAACGAACCGTTCACACCTCCGTGATCAAGACGACGAGATCTACGCTCTGGTCTTAGGTCGAAATCATTCTGATCACTTTGATTTTCGAGTGTTCATAAGTCCTCTTTGTCCTGCGTGTGTCTCTGGAGCCACCTGGATCAAACCGGCTCAAAACTAAAAGTGCTCATCATCCTGACTCCAACAGTGTGAACAACACTCAAATTCGTGTCTAGATGAAGAAGTTAGAGCAAGTCAAAGTTTGAGTTTGACTTGTTGTTGTGGTAGGAGAAGATGACATGGAAAAAGTTCCAGCTAATGGGGAGGCGCCAAGTGGAAAGCTTTGATTAGGTCCTGCATATCACATATTGGTGAAAAGGAGAAGCAGCTTAAGGAGAATCGACCCTTGGCATTTTCGGCTGTGATTGCAATGTCACATATCGCAGGTTGGATGAGGAACGGATAGTAAAGAACCGCCCCCTAGCGAAGACTTGGTTGCAATGCAATTTATCACATACCACAATTGCAGAAACTAGGATGGTGTTACAAAAGGCCCCGATGGTAAGCGTCGATTTCGATTTTGTGTTTAATAAACCCGACGGGTCTGCAAACATCGCATAGTGCTGAAGTATGAGCTAGGCCAGTATGTTGATGGTTCCATGCTGATTGTGATTTCGATGGGAACCGCCGGATGCGATATATTATATGTTGTGTTCTATAAACTTGTTGGGTCCATGGATATCATAGACTATCGGTGTCTTGGATTTGGACCGTTCGTCGATAAGTTGGAAACATCAATAAACATGCTGCCGAGCCTTATGCACAATTGAAATGGGTTTTCCTTGTTAGAACAGAGCTTCACTATTACGATAAGGTTGTTGCCGTGTATCCTTCTGGCCCGATTCCGCCTGCTAACTTGGGTTCTTAGGTTAAAACTGGTTGTGTTTTGATGGGTTGCCACCATTCTATATATATGATTATTTGTGTTGGAGCAAGGGAGAGGGAGTCAGTAGAATAGTTCAGAAGCACACGCATGCAACAGACCCTGACCCTGGCAGCAGGCTAGACCTCGCCTTGAGCAACAGGGAGGTTCTGAGAGGTTGTAGAAGGCCCGATTATCCAAATTGGGAGATTGGATAGGCGTTTTTGCACTGTTTTCACTAGGAGTTCAGTGGTAGTGTCTGTTTCTGAAGTTGTGCTCTCCATTCTCTATCCATATTTCATCTTGGAGGTATAAGGGTTGTAATTTCCTGTTGCTTGTGCTTTTATCTCTTTTATGCCACTAATTAGATGAAGTCCTCCGCACTATTGAGCAGGGTCCGGAGACATAGTCCAAATTGGATGAACTCCATAATCAAATAATTGTGTCATGGTTTTTGTGTTCTTCTGATCATTTCTGCATTGTTTACATGCTTTTAAGTTCCATGGTTAATTAACTCTGTTATATGTAATTCTAATGCATTTGTAAGTAAAATATCTTGGATCACCTATGTGTCATGTGTCCTTGTGTAAGGTGACTTGGATTCATTTTTTTTTTAATATAAAAAGTTTATCACTACTAAAATTAAAATTGATTCACCATCATTGTTTTATATATAAAGTTTATCGCTATTAAAAAAAGAAATCTAAAAAAGTAATTTTTATTGTTATAGGCATTTCGAGGAAAAATGATGGAGATTGTTTTCAATGGCAATGTTTTTGCACATAATCAAGAAACCCTCACAAGGGTCCTTCAATCCATGCTGTCCATCATGTTAAAAGTGTCATTTCAAATCTTTAGGGGACCTTGGACCTCCACTACTAGAATTCCATAGGATGTTGTTCATCTAGTTACGCAACTCTACAACAAACTATTGGTCCATTGTGCCAAGCGATACATTGACTACACAATCAGATCAAAAATTGAATATCATTGTCGGGATTTTTGGTGGTCAGGCTTCAGGAGGTCACAATGTCATTCTAGGATTGTTCACAAGTGTGTAACACTTTGTTGTGAAGTATGGATGCAAAGTGTTCGAAGAAATCTCTGACCAAACTTTCTATGGGTGGAGCAGGTTTTCCTGCAAAGTGTTTCTCATTAATCCTCTACTAGATATTAGTCAAATCCTATGTGGTTTGCCTTAAGCTAAAGATGCATAGTCTTCAAAGCTTCCTCATTTTCCTTTTTTTTTAAACCTTGGATGTAAGATTGCTATGATTCATGGTCATGGAGAGAGATGTCCTCTCCTCCCTAGCAACTAGAATTCATACTAGGATTGGTCACCCTTTGGGAGTGATGTGTATCCTTTTCGAAGGGAAGAAACTCCATTTGTCAAAGGACCTTAAAGAGTGTGGAATTGTAAAGGATTATATTGTTTTCCTCATTGTAGGGCTTAAAGGGGGAGCTAGGGGGGGAGGGGCTCCTTCTTCTCAAAACCATGTCTTTCAAGGGTGTCCTTAAATTTGGCTCCAACTCTCCTCCTGTCAAATATCTTTCAGGCCCAGACTTTATGGTTGAACATTCCAAGGACACAACATGCCTTGAAGTAACAAATTGTTAATACCAATTTTAAGGCTATTGAATTACAATAAAAGACAATCATATGTCATTTCAACTGATTCTTCCCCTTTTCATCCACCCTTAGAGATTGAGTCTATTAGAACTGGAACCAAAATTTGGAGTTGATATTATGTTCAAAAGGTATTTTGTGGTGGCCTTCAAACATCTCGAGGAAATGCAAAGAATCCTTGACCAAGGCCCATGGTTTTGGGGGTGCATTGGTCTTTCAATGAAGCAGTGGTTCCCATGCTTTAATGTTCTTACTATGCTAGATATGTCTACTCTAGTTTGGGTAGGTTCCCAACTTTCACATCCACTTTACCCATTCAAACATTTTAGAACATATGGGTAACTTGGGTTATTAAAATAGACAGAGGCATGTTATCTCAAGAAATCCTCATTTATGTCAGCATATGTGCTGGAATTGATCTTCATAAAGGTTTGCAAAATAAAATAGAGCTTCAGTGGTAGGGTGATGTGTTTTCTCATCCCTTGGACTATGAAAACACAACTTTTCAATGTAAGAACTACCGACAGGTTGGTCATGTTCAAAATGCGTGTCCTTTTTCGAAAGGAGTTGTCTCCTCGTCGTTGCCTAAGAATTCGAGTCATGGTTGGAGACATCCTAAGGATGAACCTGGATCTAAAGAATTGGTTGGTCAAAGAAAAGACAAGGTGCAACACCCAAAATTAGTGTCAGGGATATCATCGCCCCCAAGGGCACCGTATCATTTCAATAGGGGCGAACCAACCAAGGAAAAAACAAGATTGTGATTTAGCCATGGTTGTGGCTACCATAAGTGAACATAAATGAACTCATAAATCAAACCTTTTTGATAGTGATAAGGAAATGAAAAGCAAGGGTGATTCCATGGCATTAGAATTGTATAAAGGCAATGCGGCCCCTAATGCTTCTGCAACAGGGCAAGTTGATATAGAGGCTTGGTTCGAGGTTCAACAGAGAAAAGGGAAGAAGGAAAAACGAGGGTCATGTCTTGGGAATTAATTCCAAGACTGCAAGTTTTATAGTTGGTATTCAGGGATGTCTTTATTTAGAGGAGCATTTTTCTCTAAGGTCTCTTAGATATTTGTAATGGGGTTTCTTTGAGGATTTCTGTTTGTGTTCTGAAGCTATTGGGTAGGTGGAAATGTAAACTTCACTCTAAGGAAAGTTGTATGAAATCCAGGTATTTCTGTTGGAATAGAATTGTTACAATTTACACAAAAAAAAATAAAAAAAAGTTCATTCAAATTTTCCTCTAATTATTTGGTTTTAATAACTTTTAAAACTCACATTCATATAATTTTTTTTAAATAATAATAAAATATTTATGAAGATATTAATTTAGCAAAAATTACAAATTTTAAGAAAAATAAAATTGAAACTCCCATGTTAAAGTGAAAGATAGATTTATAGTAAGTTATTATTTATATTATGAGTGTAAATCTTGTTAATAACATAAATTTATACTACATTGTTAATAGAATTGGGTTGGTTTGTAAATCTTGTTATTGACATAAATTTATATTATGCTGTTAATTAAATTTGGTTGGTTTGTAAAGTACATATGCTATTTTTTTCTACCTCTTACAGATATGTTTATTTTCTGTGGGATATTTCATTGGTATGAATTGTTGATTTTCTATAATTTAGGTTTAGATTCAAGTCTTTGGCATTTGGAATAATATATACAACAATCACGAAATAATTGTTGAAGTGTAACTTTGTGTGTTTTAAGATGTATTTGCTTCATTAATATTTTATTTTATGTTGGAAGGTGTTGTCAAAAGTATCTATAAAGAAAAAAATATAAATAAAATATATGTTTATTAAAAATTAATCTATGTTTTTGAGTTAAAATGGATTTTTTTTTTCTTTGAAGTTGAGTAATTTATATTAAAACTAAATCAAAGTAATACATAGTGTAAATGTCTTATTGTAGCTATTGGCTTGCCACTTATAAAATTAAATCATAAGCACAATAATAACAATCCAAAATGGAAACACGATATTATAAAATATATTAAAAACTAAAAATAGTTGGCTTGCAATAGCAACTTACAACCTATGTATGGAGATTTTCAAAATTAAAATTGTAGAACAAAGTAAGAGTAAAAACAAGTAAACAAGTAAACACCTTGACAATGCATTGGTTAAGTGGTGGGTGCGTCCACCTAGATGTTCTTAGGTGGACCAAATACCTCCTCATAACCAATGAACTTGATATTTTTTGGGTGTTTAGCCAACATATTGATATTTTGATCCAGATTTTTGATTTGTTGTTATGCTTCATCTACCCACCATAAGATCTCCTATGGTTCCTCTGAGCATTATATTAAAATTTTTCCCATGAATATTTTAATCTTCCGATAGATATCCCCAACTTGCAAATACCTAGTTTTTCAAGTTCTAGTGTATCTCGTGTTATGCTCTTGACTTGTGAGAAAATGCTAGAGTACCAAATATGCGAAGAAACTCTTGACCTGTGAGAAAATGCTAGAGTACCAAATATGCGAAGAAATACAAAGCGAAACACAGAACAAAATGAGAAGTAACAACATGTATTTTATTATTCAGAGATGAAATCAATGTTCACTTGCGTCTTCAAGGGGGAAACCTCCAATAGAGCAGGGCTCGATTATAGAATAAGACACGACGCTCCTCAATGGGGAGACTCTATCCTTTATATAGGATTCATACATGCAATACCATGGGTCAGTACCCTGGTTCTATAAATACCATCTAACTAATACCATGACCCATTTGCAACTAATTGTGGTCCCTTTCTTTAAATGTGGGTCAACCACTTAAAATTATTAATATGGGCTTTATTGACTCTTTAACTAACTATAACTATGACTTGACCCTATTACATAAATAAGGGGGTTAGGGTTGGACCCTAACATGCCCTTCCCCATAAGAACAACCTTGTCGTCAACACTAAAGCTGCGGAAATTTCTGAAGAATAGTGGGTGGTTCCTAGGTTGCATCTTCTGGAGAGGTGTCTTTCCACTTGACGAGGACTTCCTTGATCGTGCGGCCACACAAGTGTCATTCTCGCGTGTCAATAACCTGTTTAGGTTGGAGCCAGATTGAACCTTCTTCATCCAATTTCAGTAGATTGGCTTGAATTCTGCAATTGTTCGCTACCACTTTCTTGAGGGATGAGACATGGAAGACGGGATGGATTTTTGCAGTGGGTGGCAAGGCTAGCTTGTAGGCTACTTCTCCAATGCGTTGAAGTATTTGATACGGTCCGTAGAATTTTGGAGATAATTTCTGACAACCCTTGTCTTTGAGTGATGTTTGCTTGTATGGTTGCAACCTCAAGAATACTTGATCTCCTTCTTGAAATGTGTGATGCCTGTTGCTTCATGTGATTGTAAGCTTGATGGAGATTATCTTTGAGATGGGTGAGCATGGTTGCATATTTCTGTAGGAGTTTATCCACTTCTTGTACCTTAGAGCATGAAGGGATATAAGAAGTAGGTGAAGGGGGGAGTTGACCATAAACTGCTTCATATGGAGTCATCTTGGTGGCGGCATGATAGTTAGTACTATACCACCATTTGGCTAGAGGTAACCACTATACCCATAGATGTTGCTTTTCAGAAGTGAAACACCTGAGGTAGGTCTCCAGACATTTGTTGACTACTTCAGTTTGTCCATCAGTTTGGGGATGATAGGAAGTACTGAGTTGGAGTTGGATGCCTTGTAGCTTGAAAAGTTCCTGCCAAAAGTTACTGGTGAAGATCGGGTCATGATCAAACACAATGGAAGTGGGCATGCCATGCCATTTGAAGATATGGTCCATGAAATATTGAGCCAACAAAGTGGGTGTAAAAGGGTGGGGTAGGGCACAAAAATGAACATACTTAGAAAGTTTTTCCACAACCACCATGATGATTGACTTATTGCCTGACTCCGGAAGACCAGTAATGAAATCCATAGAAACATCCATCCAAATTGAGGTAGGTATGGGCAATGGTTGTAAAGTGCCTGGGGACTTGATTGTTTCTCCTTTGTGGCATTGACACACATCACATTTAGCTACAAAAGTAAGAATGTCCTTTTTCATGCCTGTCCAAAAGAAGGAACGATAAGTGCGAGCATAATTCTTCTGAAAGCCTAAATGGTATGCAGTGGGAGATGAGTGCAAATTTGCCAAAATGCGCCTTTTGAGGGTGGATGTCGGTGATATCACTACTTTGTCCTTGTAGCAAAGAATATCATCTTTCCAAGAGTAGCCCGCTGTGGAATTTGGATCTGCTTGCAAGTTATGAATGAGTTGGGAGAACGAAGGATGTGAAAACCATTCCTTGCGAGCTTCTTCAATCCACTCTAGAATGGGAAGAGAGATTGCTAGCAGGGTGTTGTCCTCCTCAAATTGGCATGATAAAGCATCCACTGCGACATTTTCACGCCATTTCTTGTAAATTATCTTATAATCATATCCCAACATTTTGGCTAGCCATTTATTTCGCTATGGCAAGGATAGTCGTTGCTCCAAAAAATATTTAAGGCTTTGATGCTCTGTGCGGATTTGGAAATACCGCCCCAATAAGTATGGTCGCTAGGTATCCACTGCATGTAAGATGACCATCATCTCCTTCTCATAGGTAGATTGTCCCAGATGTTTCCCACTTAGTTGTTGGCTAGTGAAGGCCAAGGGTGGACCTTCCTGCCTTAAGACAACCCCAATACCCATACCTGAAGCATCACATTCAATCACAAAAGATATGGTGAAGTCGAGTAGTGCCAATACAGGAATGGAACACATGGCATGTTTGAGAGCTATAAACACCTGTTTTTCTTCATCATTCCAAAGGAATGAATTTTTCTTGAGAAGTTGAGTGAGGGGTCTAGCAATGCGACCATAATTGGAGACACATTTGCGATAGTAGTCGGTGAGACCTAAGAATCCTCTCAAACTCTTCAAGGTCTTTGGTTGGGGCCAATCCTGCATTGCTTGGATCTTTTTGGGATCCACCCTGAGCACTTGGAAAATTTGACAAATAATTTGTGCTTCCCGAGCAAATGCAAGAACAGGTATACATGCTGAAGATGTTTTTCCCACGTGAGGCTGTAGATGAGAATGTCATCAAAGAAAACAAGGACAAATTTTCTGAGATATGGTTTGAGTAGGTCATTCATGAGGCTCTGAAAAGTGGATGGGGCATTATAGAGACCAAATGGCATGACCAGGAATTCATAATGGCCTTCATGAGTTTAGAAAGTAGTCTTTGGAATGTCTACTTCTTTCATGCGAATTTGGTGATAGCCTGAGTGAAGGTCTAGATTAGTAAATAATTGAGCCCCATTTAGTTCATCCAGTAAATCATCAACAAATGGGATGGGGAATTTATCTTTGACCATTAGCTTGTTGAGGGCCTTGAAGTCTGGACACATACGCCATTCCCCATCTTTCTTGAGCACCATGACCACAGGTGATGAATAAGGACTAATGCTAGGACGAATGACACCAACTTCCATGAGTTCCTTGATGTTTTTTTCAATTTCATTCTTTTGGGCGAAAGGGTATCTATATGGGCGCACATTCGGTGGTTGTGCCCCTGGGACCAAAGTAATGCTATGATCATGTTCCCCTCTCAATGGTGGAAGCTCATGAGGTTTTTCAAAGACTTGCGGATGGCTATTTAAGACCTGTTGCATCTTAGTATGAATATGAAGAGTAGGGGGCTCGAAGGCCTGAATGACATTAAATTGGGCGATAACTCCATGGTGGCCCTTTTTTAACAACTTTTCCATCCGATGCGAGCTCATGATAGAAGGAGTACCTACTTGGAGTCCACGAAGGGCATGTGTGTGGTCATTCTACTTAAAGCTCATATATAACTCTTGGAAATCCATTGTGATTGGGCCAAGTGTGCGGAGCCATTTAGCACCCAAGACAATGTCACACCCACCCATGTAGATGGAAAACATGTGGGTCTTTAGGTGGTAATCTCCAATCTAAATTTTGATATTTTCACAGCGGCCATCACATTTCATTATCCCCCCCATCAACAATATGTATCTGGAAATTAGAGACTTCTCTGACAAAACAATGCACAACTTCTGCGACTTTCTGATGGATAAAGTTATGTGTGCTGCCAGTATCAATCAAGACTACTACGAGGCGATGTTTAATAAAACCTATGATTTTGAGAGTTTGGGGAGAATAAATGCATGCCAAAGCATGGAGTGAGATAACTGGTTCTTCTAAGGTAGCTGGGAGCTCATTGTCCTACTGGTTGTACTCATCTTCCTCCTATGGTCCCTCAAAGGATGGGGCTTCCTCAGATGAACTGTGATCAGTAGCATCAATTTGAAAGAATTTGGGTTCCTTGCATTTATGCCTCGAGGAGTATTTGTCATCACAGTAGTAACAGAATCCTTGCTTTCTTCTTTCCGCCATTTCTGCTGGTGACACCTTTTGAACCTTAAGTGTTTGGGTAGTGCCTGGAGCTTGGGTGGGGCGTCCCTTGCCTATGAAATTTGGACGAGGTGAATAGGCTGCTAAAGCATGTTCCACTTCGCACGCTGTTATGCAAGCTTCCACCCATGTGGGTGGGTGGTGCATTCAGATGTGAGCTTGGATGGCATCTTTGAGACGACTAATAAAACATTCCAAGTAGAATTCATCTACCAGACCTCCTGTGTGGAAGGCTAATGCCTCAAAGGATGTAATATAGTCGTGTACTGTGCCTGTCTGTCTAAGATTAGTAAGACAACCCAAAAAATTGGATTTACGTTCAAAGAGGTCATAAATGGATTTTGAGAACGCTTGCCAAGTAATTGGCCTTGCATAGCCTTTTTGATGCCACTGCCACCATTGCCATCTTTATTGGTCCAAGTAAAGGCCTCCCACATGTAGCTTAGTCTCATCATCTCTGATGCGTTTCAGTGTGAAATATTGGTCCATTTGTGATAACCATATTGCCGGATTAGAGCCATAAAATTTGTACATGTCCAACTTGGGTGGTTGAGGGTGGGAATGTTGGTGGTTTCCATGGAAGTGAAGAGAATGGATAGATTCTCCTTCATAGTCTTCATTAAAATCATATGCGTTCGATTGTAACGCCGACTTTCCCTTTGTGAATGTGTCGTGCAATGTTTGGATCTTCCTCGATAATTCCTCCAACCTTTTTTCAAGGGATTCCATCTTCTCATTGGCCATATATTGAGCTCTAGTTTCTACCATACACAGATCTAGTTCACTTGTCATCACGGTGAAAAAATTTGGGACTGCCCGAAAATTGACGCTGACAAGTGAATGGTACTACCTCGCTCAGCCCGTTGTCCTGATTCTTATGGGCTAAGTCTGATTCTTTTTTTTTTTTTTATACTTCGAAAGGAGTTTTACTCCCCACTTATCAATACTACAGTAGCCAATTCCCAGAAAAAGTTAATGCTGCCCAATGTCCTGCGAGAATCACCCCAAGGTATAGGAGCCACAAGCCTCCTTGCACAAATGGTCAGATCTTTCTGCGAAACCCTCAACTTTAGAGTGTGAGTAGGAATGCGGCAATGACTGAACCCCCGCTACTAGATCTCAATGGTATTCTGGTGGATTTGATTGTTGCGGCGACGCAGAACCCAACCTGCTAGATCTGATATGGAAAAGAAGATGATGGGTGATCCTAAGAGAGACAAGGGAACTATGATCTCAAGGAGTGTCAGGTGCTACAGATCGCAATACACGTAAGGGTCCAATAGTAGTACTTGACCCAACCTTTCAGGGCACTAACTAAGGAGGATCAACCATACCCTTAGCCGTACTACCCAACTACCCTATCGTATGCGTGAGTAATCTCCTCGAGTGCTGTTCTCAGTGTATTGTAGCAGTAAGATGACTGACGGTTTATCTATAGCGAGGTTTTAGGTGAGCCTAGGGGGCTTCCAATATACCCAGAGGGTACGTGGAAGATAGTCCGTTCACGGTTCTGTCTGATGCGCTACTACTCGAAGGGGTACCCACAGGGGTTACAAGGGAGTCCAACAAGCGTGACCACCTCTTGTATTTCTTGCGTGCATGTCTCCCCAAATCTGTAGGTTTATGTGCTCAACGACAAATCCCGTGGTTTAAAGACGTCGAAATACATCTCTAGCCAAAAAAAAAAAATCTGCTACAAATGGAGATACCACCGGCCCTGGAAAGTGCTTTGATACCACTTGTTATACTCTTGACCTGCGAGAAAATGCCAGAATACCAAATATGTGAAGAAATACAACCCAGAACACAAAACACAATGAGAAGTAACAACATGTATTTTATTATTCAGAGATGAAAGCAATGTTCACTTGCCTCTTCGAGGGGGGAACCTCCAATAGAGCAGGGCTTGATTATAGAATAAGACACAATGCTCCTTAATGGGGAGTCTCTATCCTTTATATAGGATTCATATATGCAATACCATGGGTCAGTACCATGGTTCTATTAATACCATCTATCTAATACCATGACCCATTTGCAACTAACTGTGGTCCCTTTCTTTAAATGCGGGTCAATCACTTACAATTATTAATATGGGCTTTATTAACGCTTTAACTAACTATAACTATGACTCGACCCTATTACATAAATAAGGGGGTTAAGGTTGGACCCTAACATCTCGTGTTTGGTACCTAGCCAACAAATTGCTCCAAAACAACTTCATAAGAAATGTACCATCTCCTTACCCTTTCCTCTTCCTTAGCTGTTTCGATTTCTCTTTGAATGCGGGAGGAGTGGTGTTGTAGTACCTACTGGTTAGTTGCTCAACAACCATATGAGGATGAAAGGAGGTGGGGGCTCTCATGTTACTACTTCCCCTTTGAAAACTAAAGCCTCTCACTCTTGGCATTTTGGGGGACTAGGTGATCTGAAAACGGGGCACTTAGGCTTCTTGTCTAACTTACAAGAACCTCTCCCACTTCAAAGGATTAAATATTCCCAAGTCCTTATGATTAACCAATGCAGAATTAATAATGTGCTTCAAATAAGGTGCATGCTTATGGTTGTTTTAAGTTGTTTATGTGTCGTAAATTGATTTGCTTAGACTGATATAAAACATATGATAGTGAAACAATGCAGTAAATAACAAACACACATAAGGCAACAATTTAGTTAGGAGTTCACCCAAAACTCTTGGGCTACATCTCCATGAGCTCTAGTCAACTCAACTAGGTTCTTTGGGATTATGGTATAAGTCCTTTTACAAGCCCTTGGCTCAACTCCACTATTTTACACAGAAACAATGGGTTTAGACACCATTTTATCCTTGCTCTTAAAGCTCTCGACTCTAGCTCTGGCTCTTGGCTTTGGCTTTGGCTCTTAGCTCTAGCTCTTGGCTCTAGCTCTAGGCTCTGGCTCTGTCTCTCCAGCTTTGGCTTTGGATTTGGTTCGTCAGCTTTCTGCAACCTTTAGTTCTCTAGCTTTTCACTTGACCTCCAAGTGATCCCAAAGACTCCCTCAGTTGCTCTGCGCAATAGCTTTTCGCTCTCTCTCTGCTCTCTGCCTTCAGCTTGCAACTACTTCTCTCAATTGATCTCTCTACCTCCTTTGAGGTATTTTCCCTGCTTTTCAGCTTCCCTAGTCATTTCCCTGCGTTCAATCATTCCCATGCAGCTCTATGGCTTCTTTGCACTGTCTGTTCAACTGGTCATTAGCTCTGCGGGTCTGTGGCTTTCAAACACCTCATCGTCTGCAAAAAATTCCTGATTGTAGCATGGAATGATGATTAGGAGTTGTTACAAGGGATCAGGGCCATTTTCTAGGCAATAAGCCGAAAATATAGAAAAATCCATTACACAGGCATTTTCCTGAAAATACACTATTGAGCGTGTTTTTCGGACTTGAAATCCCATTCAATTGCCCCTAAATCCCTATTGGGTCCGCCATTAGGAATTATATCGCGTCGCAGAAGTGTTTTGAGTAAAATCCCAAATACACAAGAAATCAATGAAAAATCCATTAAAATCCTTTTTATTGGACTTCAAAATTTATTGCATCTGCCCTAATATCGCACAGGGTCTGCGTTTGGCTGCTACCGCAATCTCCACCATTGATTTGTGGGATCTCTGATCCAACGGTCAATATCCCATTTTGGGCGGCTTAGGAGTTCAGAGGTTACCCGCCCGAAAAGGTGGTTTTCCTCTCTCCTCCCCCAGCCACGTGTCGACCAGTGTGTAGGAGCGGGTGGAGCCAACCCAAAACGATTTACTGCTTGAACTTCGCCTGAAATCCACCTTTACAGAACTCAAAATTTATGCAATCAGGCTTAGAATTCCCCTTCGGGTCCATTTTTATCGCTTCGACATCTTTCCTTTGTGTTTCAGTTTTTACACCGAAAAGCATTAATACACAAAAAGTCTCGTTTATCGGAACTCAAATTTTATCAACCCGTGCCTATAGAATCCATCGTATCTGGCGTTATCGCTCCTTGGACATCATTGCATTGCGATGTTGCGATGCAATAAATTGCAATCACAAGCCACATTGGCCCGGGGGTCTGACCTTTGCCTCATGCCATCATCGATATCAATTTGCCAATCCGATCGTCGATAATCGACATATCACATAGCCCGAGGTCCCACCATCGTGCACAGGCCTATCTCCGACTTGATATATCAGAGATCGGCAATTGGGGGTTTCTTCCCTTTCCACTGAAGTCCCCCTCTTGGACCCTTCTTTGATGTGATTTCCTTATAAGGGGTTTTTCTCCATTTTTAGGGGATTTTGCCTCTTTTTGCAAAGAACAAAGGGCATCTTCTTGAGCGATAGCTTCTGCATCCTGAGTCCATTTTTTCCCATTCAAGTTGCAGTAGATTCAGAATGAAAATATCTTTGTAATGGGGCTATGTCCAGGAACTTCCTTGGACTTTCATTTTCCTCTGTGAGGAACACTTTGACTTAGGAGCTTATCCAAAATCCATTTTGGATCACCTCTTCCCACTAAAAGAACTTTTGGTCTCCAAAATATTGATATAATGATTTGAATAGTAAATGAGAGTAACAACACCCTCTTCTTTCAGCCTCCACACACTTTCCTTGCATAGTGCCTCTGAACCAAAGTCTTTGACCACTTCCCTTCCTAGATGGGCTGGTCTTCCTAGGAAGAACTGTCTTCCTCCTTGCCTTTCTACAAAACTTCTATTGAAATGGGAATAGAAGGTGGTTTGAACTTATTTTTCTTGACCATTGATCCAAGGTGGCTCAAACAAATGTGAAGTTCATCTACTCCACAAAACTTTCATTTGTACCTGTTTGACAAGCTGTCAACAACAACTGTTAACAACAATAGAAATACAGACAACAACTGGATGGCCTAACCTCCTGCTTCAATAAAAGAAACAGATTTCATCTCTGGTGAACACCTCCATGTCTTACATCTGCATACAAATGATGGACTAGATAACAAGCCCACAAAACATGCCTTTAAACAAATGACCCTTTAAGTCTAACATGTAGAAAAATACCATTAGGACTCTTTTTTGATAAAACACTTGATCATCACATGCATGTCAAAGCAACCAACCCTTCAAGTTAATTACACATACATGTTCAAATACAAAGACAACATCAACATCCTTGTGTTCATGCATAATATTCTCATGCATGCATTTCATCTTTCAACTTTCGCTTAAGCACACTGTACTTTCGAAGTTGAAATGAAATATAATGTAGATGCATCAATAGACATGCAATCTTAATCGGATAATAACTCTAACCATTTCTTACCAACTCTTTTCAAAGGCACTACCTTTGTCTGCACATCAGCATCATCATGTGAATCATCTTAAGACACATCATTCATGGAATCTTCCTTTCCATTTCTATCATCTTCTCTTTCCACTTTCTTCAGCTTTTGTGGAAGCATTGTTGGATTCAGTGTCCAACACTTTTCAGCAAGATGTCCTTGCTTATGGCATTAAGTGCACTGCATGTCCATCCTCTTGACAGCATGATTTGCCTTGTCCAATGGACCTTTGGCTTCTTGCTTCTTTTCCTTCAAAAGTTTCTTGTATGTGGCCATTCTCTTCCAACATCTAGAAACATTATGGTTATCCAACCCACAAAAGGAACATGCAATTCTTTTCCCTTACATATGTGGAAACTTATCATGCTTTGCACAACCAAAAGGAAAATGTTTAGAACCAGATTTATACCTGCCTCTTTCACCTTTATTGCCTTCATGAAGAGGTGAAGCAAATGAAGAAGTGGCTCCCTTTGGAACATCATTACTCTCTTCAATGCTGTCAGAGTTTCCCCAACTCTTTGGTTCAAGTGTGTGCTTTTGAACACATGCATCCTACAAATGATGTTTCAAACCATTGCATTCCTCCTGAATACAACATTCACACTCTGTAATGCAACCCCTTCTTGGAGCTATTTTAATGGGCTTCATGGCAATATTGGAACTTTCTCCATAAGCTTGTCCATAGCCAAGACCCAAATACTTAGGCCTTTCCTCAATCATTATTGGCTCAACAATACCTTGTGCATGTCTACCCAAGCCTTTTCCTTCATATCCCATCTTGGACATTAGCTTGGAACCTATGCCTTTGGTATGTTTTTCAAAAGAACCAATATAAGATTTCTTAGAGGAATTTGAAGACAAACTGGAATGGTTTACCTCTTCTTCAAGTTGATACTTGACCAAGGCTTCTTTAGAAACAAAGAGTTGTTACTCCAACTCATGCATCCTCTTCAGGTTCATATTTGTAATATGAAGTTGCCTCTCCATTTCCTGCAGTCTGTCAAAAAGAACCTGCTTCTCTTCCTTCATGCAATTCAACTGCTCTCTAAGTTTGTTGCTCTTCCTTCCATCCTCATACATTTATCTCACCATATCCATCATTGTGGACAAGTATTACTTCATGTATTTATCAAAGAGTCTTGTGATGAAGAAAGAAGAATTCGAGGACTCACTTGTAGAAGTTTTCATTGTGCCAATGAACAAAAGAACTTCAAACAAGATTAATAAATAGCTTATTCAGCAACCTTTTGCAACAAACCTATTGTTCTCCAAGGATTGCTTTGAGGTCCTTTGGGATAGAATAATTCCTTCAACCTTCTTCCTTCTTGTCCTTCCTGGACTGAGCTATCATAGCTTTTCCTTCACCTCTGTAAACTTAAACAATAGTCAGTCTACAAGCAAGCATACAATCAACCTATGACTATTTAAACACCTTTCAGACAAGCAATCTTTTCTCTGTTAATCAAGCATTCTAATATAACCTTCTTTGAAGGTGTGGTTAATCAAACTTAAGCTCTGATATCACCTGATCTGAAAATGGGGCACTTAGGCTTCTTGTCTAACTTACAAGAACCTATCCCACTTCCAAAGCTTAAATATTCCAAGTCCTTATGATTAACCAATGTGGAATTAATAATGTGCTTCAAAATAAGGTGCAAACTTATGGTTGTTATAAGTTGTTTATGTGATGTAAATTGATTTGCTTAGACTGATATAAAACCTATAACAGTGAAACAATGCAGCAAATAACAAACACACATAAGACAACAATTTAATTAGGAGTTCACCCAAAACTCTTGGGGTACATCTTCGTGAGCTCTAGTCAACTCGACTAGGTTCTCTGGGATTATGGTATAAGTCCTTTTAACTCCACTGTTTTACACAGAAATAATGGGTTTAGACACCATTTTATCCCTGGCTCTTAAAGCTCTCAGCTTTCTGGATCTTGTCTCTGGCTTTGGCTCTCGGCTCTGGCTCTGGCTCTTGGCTTTGGCTCTAGCTCTCTAGCTCTAGCTTTGGCTTTGGCTCGTCAGCTTTCTGCAACCTTTAGTTCTCTAGCTTTTCACTTGACGTCCAAGTGACCCCAAAGACTCCCTCAGCTGCTCTGTGCAGTAGCTTTTTTCTCTCTCTCTCTTCTCTCTACCTTCAGCTTGCAACTGCTTCTCTCAATTGAGCTCTCCACCTCCTTTGAGGTATTTTCCTGGCTTTTCAGATTCCCCAGCTATTTCCCTACATTCAATCATTCCCCTGCAGCTCTGTGGCTTCTTTGCGCTGTCTGTTCGACTGGCCATTTGGCTCTGTGACTCTGTGGCTTTCAAACGCCTCATCATCTGCCAAAAATGCCTACTTGTAGCGTGAAATGATGATTAGGAGCTGTTACAAGGGATCAGGGCCATTTTCTAGGAAATAAGCCGAAAATAGAGAAAAATCCATTACACAGGTATTTTCCTGAAAATACACTATCAGGTGTGTTTTTCGGACTTGAAATCCCATTTAATCTCCCCTAAATCCCTATCGGGTCTGCCATTAGGCGTTATATCACATCGCAGAAGTGTTTTGGATAAAATCCCAAACACATGGGAAATCAATGAAAGACCCGTTAAAATCCTTTTTATCAGACTTCAAAATTTATCGCATTCGCCCTAATATCGCATCGGGTTCACCTTTGGCTGCTGTCGCAATCTCCACCGTTGATATGCGGGATCTCTGATCCAACGGTCAATATCCCATTTCGGGCGGCTTAGGAGTTCGGAGGTTACTCGCTTGAAAAGGTGGTTTTCCTCTCTCCTCCGCTAGCCACCTGTCGACAAGTGTGTGGGATCGGGCAGAGCTAGCCCAAAACCATTTACCACTTGAGGCTTGCCCGAAATCCACCTTTACAAAACTCAAAATTTATGCAATCAGGTTTAGAATTCCCCTTCAGGTCTGTTTTTATCGCTTCGACGTCTTTCCTTTGTGTTTCTGTTTTTACATCGAAAAGCATTAATACACAAAAAAGTCCCATTTACCAGAACTCAAATTTTATCAACCCGCGCCTATAGAATCCATCGGGTCCGGCGTTATCACCCCTTATACATCACTGCGATGTGATAAATCACAATTGCAAGTCGCATTGGCCTGAGGGTCCGACCTTTGCCTCATGCCATCGCCGATACCAATTTGCTGATCCGATCATCGGCAATTGACATATCGCATAGCTCGGGGTCCTGCCATCACACACATGCCTATCTCTGACCCGATATATCAGAGATCGACAATCGGGGGTTTCTTCCCTTTCCACTTAAGTCTGCCTCTTTGAACCTTCTCTGATGCAATTTCCCTTTTTAAGGGTTTTTTCCATTTTTAGGGGATTTTTCTCTTTTCCAAAGAACAAAGGGCATCTTCTTTGAGCGATAACTTCTGCATCCTAAGTCCTTTTTGGCCATTCAAGTTGCAGTAGATTCAGAATGAAAAGATCTCTGCAATGGGGATATGTCCAGGAAATTTCTTGGACTTTCATTTTCCTCTATGAGGAACACTTAGACTTAGAAGCTTATCCAAAATCCATTTTGGATCACTAGGGTAGGATAAAAAAATGATATTAGAACCATGCTTGGTGTTTTCCACCCTCAAAAATTATCTCATAGTGAGGTCGAATAGTGAATTTGTTGGCTCTTGATTAACCATTTAATATTATTATCATGGGATGCTTCCAAATAGTCCCTATGGTTTTCACTTTGGTCACATAATAAATCTATCACCACACTTAACATAGTGATTTAAAGGACGCAAGTCTAGTGATTATTCCTAGGAGAAAGCTTAGGAGAGTCGTGTATGTAGAGCCAAGAGAGAACCCCCTAATAATTAAAGGTAACCACTCTATCCCAATATAAATACATATCTGACACATGGTATAGATCATTAGGATAAGCCAACACAGAGGAGAGAGAAATCCCCTGAGAAGGAAAACACTAAGTTTTAAAGAGTAAGACTTGACCAAATACTATGCAAACAATAAACAAGAGAGTTGTAATGCCCAAGACAAAGACACAAGATATTTGAATATGAGTAGCTAAGCACCAAACCAAGCATACAAAATTAGTAGTGATCTTCCACCCCCACGAAGCCTAGTGGAAGCCCCCAGAACCTACTAATATTCATCACCTAAATTCCAATTAAAAATGGCAATATAAATCCCAACCAACCAAGTGTTTCTGAGGGAGAGGTCGTGGTACTAAAAATAGAAAAATTAAATAAATAAGGAAAATATAAACCAAGGCTTACCATCAATAACGAGAATACAATCAATTAAGGAAATCCAAAGCTTGGCTCCCTTTGAAATGGATTTTTCTATTCTTAAAATTCCTCTAAAGGCTTCTAATTTTTGGTATTGTTCCTCATATGGTTGTCTATATTGCTCAATGTGATGATATTCCTATGCAAAACTATAAATATAGTTGTCATCACTTGCCTTATGGATGAGCTTGCCCTCATTTTGGGTTTGATCACCACCAATTATGGCCATACAACTACCATGATTATTGAAGTCTCCCACGACCTAGCTTCATTCTCCCGATACCAAATCCATTAATGGATCCTAGTGTCGAATGGGCTTTCAATTCATTGCATTCCCCTTGCTAGATGTCTACATATTCCACTACCTAATGCCTAATAGCTACCCAAAATCAAAATCATATTGAAATGGGATTTTATTAGCAAAATAATATTGTACATTTATATGAAACAAGAGAATCATGGTCACGAATATATACTTGATATATTTCTCTTCTCCAAAATCTATCATAAGGAAAGGGAAAATCCGAGTTACTTTATGAAGTATTAAAGAAGAGGTATATGCAATTTCCATAATTATTGCTCAAGTCTACTACTAACGAACATTCGTACAATTTTAAACACCTCATATGCTTTGACCAAACTAAAATTCTCACATTTGTTCTATCCCTCTTCTCACTTCATTAGAATAACCCTTAAAATTAAAAAAAACATTTTAATAATTTTAATAAGGAAGATGTTACAAACTTAGCCACTCTTAAATCCCACCATATATCATATTAATTATTAATATATATTTTTGTTTCCTATTATTGATTATTATTTTTAAAGAGAACTTGTTAATTTTGTTTTCTTTCAATGTACCCCCACTAAATACTCGAATTGCATTTGTTTCGACATTGTTTTCTTTATTCTAATATGACCTTTTATTAATTTTATCACCATTTCAATTTTATTTTAACTAATTGGTTCCTGATTTTGCATTTAACTTTACTTCTTAATTTACTTTCATTTTCAAATTCAATAGTCAATTTACTTGTGTTGGGTTGTGTTATATTCTTTCCACGACTGCCTCCCCTTGTTAACTGGGGGGTTAGAGGGGGGAGAAGCCCCCCTTCGTTGCGCCAATTGCACAGCGGTGGGGTCACATGGTGTTTGAGGGGGGCAGGTAGCTCCCCTCTACGGGGTCTGGGGCAGCGCCAAGGGGAATTTTTTTTTGGACCCTATATTAGGTTGGGCGAACCTACCTATGGTTTTGTGCATGGTTTTCACACATGGTTTTGGACGCGATGTTTTTCGGTCGATGGTATTGGATGCTTCGGTGTGTATAAATATGTATTGTAACATTGAATGGAACATAATGAAAAATCAAGATGGTAGTACCGGTTTTGGGATCTAGGGGAAAATATATGTGTATATGTGTTTTAGAATTTGTATACAGGTAATTTCTGTATGGGGTTAAAACCTAAATTTGGTATCAGAGCTATTTTGGCTTCAAGGGGACGCCTTTGTTGCTGAGGGGTTTTGCTCGGGCCTGTGGTAGACGCTATTCAGTGGGAGATTTGTGGGATCGATTCTAGTGGTGAAAGAAGATGGCAAGAAGTGGAAAGATAGAGATTGAGAAATTTAATGGTCAGAGTTTTGAGTTGTGGAAACTCAAGATGGAGGATCTGTTAGTCGATAAAGATCAGTGGATCATAGTAGATCTGGGTACTAAACCAACAAGAGTGTCCGATGAAGAATGGAAAAAGTTGGACCAGAAGGCAAAGAGCACAATACGATTGTGTGTCTCAAATTTAGTATTACTGAATGTATCAGGGGAAGCTACAATGAAGGTGTTGGCCTCCAAAAATGGCACTCATTACCATACATTTTTCACTTATGCTTCAATTATTTCACTCACTATTCATCACCTTGTCACTCCATTTTCCCTACTATTCACCGTTAATGGGTCTCATTTATATTTTCCAAATATTGTTTATTTTTAAGCATTTTTGAGAGAAATTCTTGATTAAATATTAGAAAATAATATGTTTTACTTTATATATGGAAAGTGGGTTGTTTT
>APFE031344511.1:34583-49069 GCA_000404065.3 Pinus taeda | reverse complement strand
TGAGTTTCCCTTCTAGTGGTAAGAGGGT
This sequence comes from Pinus taeda, assembly GCA_000404065.3. Lineage (NCBI taxonomy): Eukaryota > Viridiplantae > Streptophyta > Pinopsida > Pinales > Pinaceae > Pinus > Pinus taeda. Next base: position 49,041 of record APFE031344511.1, on the reverse strand, counting down.
GAAACATATATTAGAGCTTGTGCACAGTGATGTGTTTGGACCTGTGAAGGTTCCATCACTAGGTAAGTCTATGTACTATGTATCATTCATAGATGACTTCTCAAGGAATACATGGATATATTTACTCAAGAAGAAATCTGAAGTCTTTGACAGGTTTAAAGAATTTAAGGCTCTGGTGGAAAAACAAAGAGAGAATAATATAAAGGTGATGAGGACAGATAATGGTGGAGAGTTTTGCAGTAAGGTATTTGAAGAATTTTGTAAGAATTGTGGTATAGAATGATAGAAGACTACTCCATACACACCTGAGCAAAATGGAGTTGCAGAAAGAATGAACAAGATGTTGATGGAAAGGGAAAGAAGCATGCTTAGTGGTGTCGCGTTAGGACAAGAATTTTGGGCAGAGGCGGTGGAGACAACATGTTACCTAATCAATAGATCACCTTCATCAGCGTTGGAGGATAAGACTCCACAAGAGATATGGACTGGTAAGAAACCCTCTCTTTCACATCTGAGGGTATTTATATGTGATGCATATGTACATGTTCCAAAGGAGGAAAGAACCAAGTTGAAAGTAAATATGAAAAGTGCACCTTTATTGGGTATAAGGATGGTTTAAAGGGTTATAGCTTTGGAACCCAGGAACAAGGAAGGTTGTGTACAATCGAGATGTGATGTTCAGAGAGGTGAAAGATGTTATTAAAGTCCAACCAAAGGAACCTGAGAAGATAGTGTTTGAGCTTAAGGAGGAAGAATGAGACTATATAGCAGAAGAGGAATCAGAAGATGAAGAGCCACAAACTCTGGGTGTGAGAAGATCAGTTCGAGAAATAAGGAAGCCAAAAAGGTATAGCCCATTTGCTTTTTGTTCAAATTTTTCTTTATCTATTACTGATGATCATCCCATAACTGTGAAGGAAGTAGTAGATTCAAATGATGGAAAAATATGGAAAGAGGCCATGGTTGATGAAATGGCATCTTTGCACAAAAATGAGGCCTGAGATCTGGTGGAGTTGCCGGCTGGAAGGAAACCCATTGGGAAAAAATGGGTTTTAAAGAAGAAGACAAATGCAGAAGGAAAGGTGGAGAAATACAAAGCTCGGTTGGTAGAGAAAGGTTATTCCCAGGTGCTGGGAATTGATTTTGGTGATATTTTTTCTCCTGTTGCCAAGGTAGCTTCTATTAGATTACTTTTATTTGTTGCTGCTACTTTTGATTTTGAGGTTGAACATATGGATGTGGAGACAAAATTTCTTCATGGGGATCTGGAAGAGAAGATCTACGTGAAGAAACTTGAAGGCTTTGCGGTGAAGGGTAATAACGAACTTGTATGCAAGTTAAAAAAGTCTCTGTATGGGTTAAAATAGTCCCCAAGGATGTGGTATCAGAAATTTGATACTTTTATACAGGGACTTGGCTTCACCAGAAGCAAAGCAGATCACTGTGTGTATTTTAAATTAATTGGTGACCGTGTTATTTATCTGGTCTTGTATGTGGATGATATGTTGTTGGTTGGAAATGACATAAATTATCCAGGATTTGAAGACTCAATTGTCCTCCAAATTCGACATGAAAGATATTGGTGCTACAAACTATATTTTGGGCATGGAAATTAAAAGAGATCGGGAAAAGAGGAAGCTTTGGTTAAACCAGAGGAAGTATGTCAAGACAATATTGCAAAGGTTTAATGTGCAGGATAGTAAACCGGTGAAGGTTCCTATTCCTGTACATTTGAATTTATCTGCTAAACAGTGTCCCAAGACACAAGAAGAGGAAGAGTACACGTCCCATGTTCCATATGAAAGTGCAGTCTGTAGCCTGATGTATGCAATGGTCTGTGCTTGAACAGACATTGCACATGTAGTGGGAATATTGAACAAGTTTATGTCAAAACCAAGGAAGGAGCACTGGACAACAGTGAAGCAGGTTTTCAGGTATTTGCATGGCACTAGTGATTATGGTTTGTGCTACCAAGGAAGACCAGGATTGGATAGAGTTTTGGATATCCGTGGCTTTGTTGATGCAGACCGGGCTGGAGATCCGGATCAGAGAAGATCTACAGGTGGGTATGTGGTTAACCTATTTGGAGGTGCAGTCAGTTGGATGAGTAAGAAACAATCTATAGTGGCTCTATCAACTACAGAGGCAGAATACATGGCAGCCACTCATGCAAGCAAGGAAGCAATTTGGTTGCAGAGATTGTGTTCAAGTATGGGGTTAGTACAGGGAGCTATAGGGATAGACTGTGACAACCAAAGTGCAATTTTCTTGGCAAATAACCTTGCTTATCATTCAAAGACAGAGCACATTGATGTTTAGTATCACTTTGTGAGGGATATGATAGAAGACAAAAAAGTGTTGCTGGTAATGGAAGACACTTTGAAGAATACCGCAGATGCATTAACAAAATCGGTGAGCTCTAAGAAGTTCTCTTGGTGTAGAGAAACGATGGGCATTATAGGGTTGGATAAATGACTAAGTTCTCCTGTGGCCCCCTGTGGAAAGAAAACAACAAGTTGGAGAATGTTGGGTTGTGAAATATTCTTTCCATGACTACCTCCCCTAGTTAACTGGGGGTTAGAGGGGGGCGGAGCCCTCCCTTCATTGCGTTGATTGCACAGCCCGGGGGGAACCCCCCTGCCTAGGGGGTTTTTGGGGGGTGGGTAGCCCCCCTCTATGGGGTCCAGGGCATCGGCCTAGGGAAATTTTTTTTGGACCCTATATTAGGTTTGGCGAACCTACCTATGGTTTTGTGCATGGTTTTCGCACATGGTTTTGGACGCGATGGTTTTCAGTCCATGGTATTGGATTCTTCGACATGTCTAAGTATGTATTGTAAAGTTGAAAGGAACATAATGAAAAATCAAGCTGGTAGTCCCGATTTTGGGATCCAAGGGAAAATATCTGTGTATATGTGTTTTATGTGTTATGCTCTCACATTTTTTATTTTATGTGTTTTAGAATTCATATGTAGGTAATTTCTATATGGGGTTAAAACCTACAACTTTTATAAAACATACATACAAAAACTCCTTATTGTTATTAGCCCCTGCCTCGCCAGGGACTATAGCACTTGCCTCGTGGTTAAAGTCCATTGGCTATTGGTTATTTTGCCGAGTTTTTGCAATTTTAACCAAAGTTTCAGGAAAATGTTGAATATTCCAATTTTTTTGTAGATTAAAAAATAATTTTCTAATTTCTCGAAATATTATTTCTAATTATCCATTGGCTGAGTGAGGCTTTATGTGACATAATTCCCCTGGTGGAGGACAATTTATTTTCACTATTTGTCATTGCTTAACAAATAATTTTAAAATTAAAATAAAACTAATTTTGTGAGTGGCCATTTCATTAATGAGTGCTCTAACATTGTTATGCATGACACTGCTATTGCTTTGTCCAAAGATGCAGGTCCCTTTCGTAATCCAGGGGGGGCTAACTGCTATTATTTTGTTGCATGGAGAAAGGGTGTGCATGAAGTGTGGGGAAAAGGGTGTGCAATGGAGTTTGTTAAATAGCAAGAATTATATCAAGTCAAGATTTCTTCCTCTACACTCCGCATAAGGCTAATTTAACAATGTAAGAGAAATTTAATTAGGAAGAGGAAGTGCTCAAAGAATATCATGTTTTAAATTAAGATCATATTATGACTTATATTAATGTGATTATATTATTTTGCAGAGGTGTGGAGCAAGTAACGCCGTTACATTATGTAGAGTGCTTGAAGATTATATGGATCCTTAATACAATTTCCTATTTTGTTTGACATATGCAAAGTGGTTGGATATAACAGATTCGAAGAAGATGGGGAAAGTTCTAGAGTGGAAACATAATTAATTAATTATATGCATATGCATAATTAATTAATACTAATAACATATTAAAAGGAGATGGGGCAAGTTGTGGAGTGGAAAAAATTTAAAAGGAGGAACTACTCGTGGAGAACTATTCACGAGACATTGACACAAGGTTATTGAAAACTTTACATTTGTTATTATTTGTTAGGAGTGGAACGATGGTACTTTTATTTGCAATTTTATGCAATATTAAGTGAAGTGAATTTTTTGTGTGAAAGAATGGTTGTGTGGGGCTGTAACGACCCTCGTAAAAGCATAATGATGGGGATCACTTGTGATTGATTAATGGATAAGTAAATTGGCGAAGGAAATGGAAAATTCTTTGGAAAGGCAAAGTGACATTTTGATACATTTATTTACGAAAATAATGGAAATTAGGAGAAAAGGGAGGTGAAAGGTCACATGTTGCATGTGAGGAGGAAAATGAAGGAAAATAATGGAAAATGAATAAAATGGATGCCTCATTAATAAAAAGTCTTATGAGGATCAATTAATAGGCTTTTGTCAGTTCTATTTTGGAGCTCTCTCTCCATTCTCTCCCCCTTACTCTTGGACACATAGAATTTTTTTGGAGCACTCTTGGATGAGTGTGGCATACTTGGAGTTTTGGAGCAAGAAGGAAAAGGAAGAGCAGGAAAGCACAAAGGACATTGGGATCAACAACTACAACAGGTTTTTCTTGCAGGTACCGAGTTGCATGTATGTTTTCCTCACTAGTTTTAGCATGCATGGCATATGCATGTGAATTATTGGTCATGATATGTCATTGGCATGGAGGTTTGCCTGGATTCACAGTGGATTTGCCTAGCCTTGCCATTTCTTGTATAGCCATGGTGTTGTGGGTTCATTTCTTTGTTTTCTGGTTGGTTCCCATGTTTCCTTTAGCTTGGGTCTAGTTACTATTTCCTTGAGCCTTGGTTGGACAAACTCTCTGGATCCCTGTAATAACTTGGGTTGAGTTACTAGTTCTAGAGCCTTGGTTAGACAAACTCTATGGAGCCCTTGGTGGGTTGATTTACTAGTCCTAAAGCCTTGGTTGGAAAAATGCTCTAGAGCCCAGAGGCAGTTGTGGATTGAGTTACTAATCCTAGAGCCTTGGTTGGAATAAAATATCTAGAGCCCTAGAAGGCTTGGGTAGAGACCAATATGGTGATGGTTTTTGATGTCTAATCGTGAGGTGGAATGAATTTTTTATGGGTTGAGGTGGTTTGGATTTTGGAAGCCCTGGATCATTTTAATTGATGTGTTTTATGAGATCCCACATTCATGCTTGGAATATGGCATGGGGGTGACTGGATGAAGAGAGATTTGTTTCAACCATGTCTATGGTAGGGTGGTTCGTGGAAGCCCCGAACTTGGTTGGCCTTTGCATCATTAATATGAGTTTATTTCTCCTTTTTAATTCATGAGTATTATATTTGTTTATATGTGGATTGTATAGTTGTTGTTTCCTTAGTGTTTATGCTTTTATTATGTTGGTTATGAACATGTATTATGATAGTGGCTAAGTATGTCTCCCATCATGTTTTTACTTATAAATGGATGAACAATGTATCTATGGCCTAATAGATGAAATTGCAACTAATGTGTTGAGGAATCAATGCTTCTTAGCAATTCTCAGATATGTATGAGACCCCTACGCTCAGTTACATTGTTACATCCTGTAGCTTTTATGTTTGTGACATGTTATACACAATTCCTGTCATGGCTAGTAGGGGTCTAGTCTAGTATTTGTTAATGTTTTTGGAAATTTATCATTGTTCTATTATGTAAATTAATTTGTAAGTCTGTCATTGAGTTTTTGGCAGTGAACTGGAATCTGGGCCTGAAAAAGTGGCACAAATCCTAGAGTCGCATGCATTGGTCTGAGGAGAAAAGTCCCCAGACACATGCATACCCATGTTGTGGGAGCATATAGAGGCTCCTGGATGCATGCATACCCATGTTGTGGGAGCGTCTCGAGTCTCCTTGACATATGCTTGTCCATATTGAGGGAGCATCCGGGGTTTTAATGGTATAAAAACTCGGTGGAACCCAAGGGTTGGTTACTTGAGTGGTTTGGATGACTCCTAGGAGTTGTGTTGCTGATGTGGAAGGTTTGTATGGTGTGTTTCTATTGATTCCACTTCCTTAACTAACACATAGGGAGTCAAATCATATCATAATAACTTCTCAACACATGTTTACCTTGGTTGGCCCGTTACTTTGGTAGATGTGGGAGGAGGGTGTTACAGAGTGGTATCAAAGTGTGGTTTCGTTCTCTTTGGGTGGTGTTTTGGTTCCATTCTCCTTGTGTGATATCTGATACTACAAAGTGGTATCAGAGCATGGTTCACCCCTCGGACTGTATGGGCTATGTGTTAGTCATGCATTCATGTCGATTGCATATGTGTTTCTTGTGTTATGAGACCATGTGCTTGTTGCATTTGTATGGTATGGTTATGTTTTTAGTAAGGCAACCATGGGAAGTTGATGGTGTTGTTGTGGAGTGTGTGTTCATGAGTGTATGGTTGATTATGCATTGTTTATGCATGTTAGTATTCACATGTGGTCAAGTGTACAATGATGTGGTGGTGGTTTTCATGCATGAGGTCATGGTATGTGTAGTTGATATGATCATGCATTGATGACTGGACTCTAGCTAGAATGATGGTTATATGGTTATATGCTTATGTGTTATATTTCTAAATGTTTCCATGATTATGTTATACATGTATTATGCTGACTTGTTGATCTTGCAGACAAGGTATCCTCCCCAAACTATGTTAAGGTACGTTGGATTATTGTGATTTGGTTTAGCTGACATGATATACCTTGCATGAAGAATATGAAATATGACTAGCAAGATGGTAGACCATAGTTCCCAAGGCTCTCCCTATGGATCAAATGAGAAACGTGGTGTTGGGAAATCATTCGATTTGGTAGACACAATGATAAGATTAAAGGCAGAAATAAGGAGTTGTAAGGAAGACAATGATAGAATCATATAGGCACATGAGAAAAAAGTAGAAGTAAATGTGGTAATAATTTGGAGTTTGTCAGAATTGCAGCGATAGGGACCACTTCAGATCAATCATGAGTAGGAGTAAAAAACTAACGGGGCATATGGAAATATGTCTCCTGGTGGGTACAGGTCAGATATAGATGACACGATCAGAGATGACAGGTCCTTGGATACTCCAGATATGAGAGGTGATGGATGGAGGTACTATTCTATTTCTGGTTTTAATAGACATTCGAATTGAAATCATTATCATCCTTACAAGAGGAGTGACAAGGGATATTTTATGGACGAGTTTAGGAAAAACAAATCCACCTACATTTGATGGACAAATGAGTAAGACACATGATGCAAAGGCATGGTTTCTTGGTATGAGGAAGTTTTTTAGGTTGCATGATTACTCAGAGAAGATGAAATTTAGAATATCTACATTTAGTCTCAAAGGTAAAGCATATATTTGGTGGGAAGATGTGAAGAATTTCATAGGTATTCATGAGGAGGAATTGACTTGGAATTAGTTCAAGATACTATTCAAGAAGAAGTACCTATCAGAGAGATACTTTAATGTGATGGAAAAAGAATTATATGAGCTAAAGATGGGATTAATGACAAATGAGGAGTACAATAACAGGTTCTTGGAGCTACTGAGGTATGTGCCTTACTTGAAGGAGAAGAAGGCCAAGATTCAATTATTCGCTAGTGGATTATAGATTGCATTCAAAGAAAAGATTGAGTTTGATGAGCCTAGATCATTGGAGGAGGCCATCCGAAAGCTAAAGAATTTTTATGAGAAATCGAAGTGCAGATTTGAGGCTAAGCCAAACTGGAAAGGTAATGCAAAGAACAAAAGGAATTGGGACAAGAAGCAAGCAAGACCTTCGGTAAAGGTAATAAAGAGAATGTAGCATCGTCTAAGAAGTTCAATGCATATGACAGTGGACAAAAATTTTGATATGAGGAGAAAAATAAGGAGCCCGTGCGGTGTTGGACTTGTGGAGGAGAGCATCGTAGGGGAGATTGTCCACAACATCAGGGTGGTAGAGCACATATCTATAGTGCTCAGGAGGCACAAATAGTGGGATATTTTGGGCAGAGTGTTCCTAGGATCTATGCATCGGTGGATAACATACATGTAGACCATCAAGCATCTATCATTGAGATGGATGGTAAGCTTTGTGATAAAGTTTTATCTATTTTGATTGACCTGTGATCTAATTATAGCTATGTTAATCCTGACCTAGTGGATAAGTGTGGTTTGAATAAATAAGTGCATGTAGAGTCTTGGTTAATGCAGTTGGCTATAGGTATAAAGAATCAAGTTCATCATTGGGTAAGAGCATGTACATTTGATTTGAATGGTATGCCTACCTCAACACATTTGAATATATTATCATTGGGATCATACAATATGTTGTTGGGCATGGATTGGTTGTACCTTCATAGAAGCAAGGTGGATTGTTATGACAAAGCCATTGAGTGCTTGGATGAAAATGGGGAACAAATAGTCTTGCAGGGTAAGAAGAAAGCAACATCAGTTAGAATGGTGACAGTTATGTAGGCCAAGCGTAGTTGCAGGAAAGGGTGTGTGTTATTTGCGGTTCACATTTCTAGTGACAAAGGTAAGGAAGTTGAGGATGCAGATGTTTTGAGAAGGCACCCAATTCTACAACAGTTTCAGGATGTATTTCCTGTAGATATTTCAGAGTTGCCACCTCACAGGGAAGTAGACTTTTGTATTGAGTTGGTTCCATGGGAAACTCCGGCATCAAAGGCACCCTATAGGATGAGTACACCTGAGTTGATAGAGTTGAAGCTATAGTTGAAGGAAATGCTTGACAAGGAGTACATTAGGCCAAGTGTATCGCCATGGGGCACACCAGTATTATTAGTGAAGAAGAAGGATGGAAATATCATGCTATGCATTGACTACATGTAGTTAAAAAAAGTGACCATCAAGAACATGTATCCGTTATCAAGGATTAATGACTTGTTCGATCACTGGAAGGGAGCTGTAGTTTCTCAAAGATTGATCTGAGATCCATATATCATCAGGTACACATTAAAGAAGAGGACATCTACAAGACAAGTTTCTAGACCAAGTATGGGAATTATGTGTTTGTTTTAGTTCACTTTGGCTAAACTAATGCTCCAACTACCTTTATGTGCTTGATGAATAGTGTGTTGTGTCCGTATTTGGACAAGTTTGTTATTGTGTTCATTGATGATATAATGGTATTTCAAAAACTAAAGAAGAGTATGCCGAGCATTTAGCAGCGCCGTTGAGATTGTTGAGAGAGTGCTAGTTGTATACTAAGCTCATCAAGTGAAATTTCTTTCAGACTGAGGTACACGACTTGGGGCATGTGATTTCCAAGGATGGCATAGCTATGGACCTAGAAAAGGCAAGAGCTATCACGGAGTTGGAAGCTACCGGGAATATGGATGAGGTGAGACATTTCATGGGGTTCATAGGTTATTATAGGAGGTTCATCAGGAACTTCTTGCAGATTTCTTATCCTATCACATCATGTAGAGGAAAGGTAAGAAGTTTGAACAGATAAAGGAGTGTGCGACCAATTTTGAGTATCTCAAGAAGCTGTTGACACTTGCACCAATGTTAAATATTGCGGATCCAGACAAAGATTTTGTCGTATGTATAGATGCTTGCAAGAGAGGACTTAGTGGAGTCCTTATGCAAGATGCACATGTGGTATGCTATGAGTCATATAATCTGAATGAGCACGAGTAGAACTGCCTAACATATGATCTTGAGTTGGTAGCGATCATACATGCATTGAAGATGTGGAGGCATTATCTTCTTGGTAGGAGGTTTGTATTAATGAGTGATCACAGTGGGTTGTGATATATATTTGACCAACCAAATCTAAATGGAAGGAAGGCTTGGTGGTTGGCCACGATGAGTGAGTTCAATTTGGAGATCAGGTATATCAAAGGTAAAGAGAACAAGGTGGAAGATGCTCTTAGTAGGTGGATACTCGTAAATCACATAGCAACTATGAGCTCCTATGGGACACATTTACAAGATATGATCTTGCAGGCAGGTTAGCAGGATGTCAAGTATATGGAGATTGTGCACAAGTTGCAATAGAGTTCAGGTATAGGCACATGTAGTGGTATAGGTACAAGTACAGATGTAGGTGCACAAGATGTGGACTATCATCTAATGAAATATGGATTGGTCAAGTTTGGGGACAGGATATATGTGCCAGATAACAATGAGCTCAAGAAGGTGATCTTTAGGGAGTTTCATGCGAAACCATATTCAAGTCACCTAGGTTATCAGAAGACGCTGACAATAGTGAAGAAATTCTATTATTGGCTGAATTTAAAGAGAGACATAGGAGAGTTTGTGGCTAGGTGCTTGGATTGTTAGCAAGTGAAGGCAGAGTGTAAGCATCCAGGTGGAATGCTACAACCAATTCCAATTCCAGAGTGGAAATGGGAGGTCATTTCCATGGAATTTATCACAGGTTTTCCGAGGATAGTGAGATAGCATGATTCCATCATTGTAGTGGTGGACAGATTGATAAAGCTAGCACACTTCATTCTAGTGAAGTCTACATTCTTAGCAAGTGATGTAGCACAAGTATTCACCAAGGACATGGTCAGATTGCATGGATTTCCGAAGAATATTGTGTTAGACAGGGATGTGAAGTTCACTTCCAAGTTTTGGAAGGAGTTATGTGTAGGTTTGGGCACAAAGTTGGCCTTAAGTACACCTTATCAGCTATAGACAGATGGACAAATAGAGAGGGTCAAAAGGATATTGGAGGATATGTTGAGGATGTATGTGGTGCATAAACATCAGAAGTGAGAAGAGTACCTTACACTGGTAGAGTTAACTTACAACAATGGGTACCAGGAATCTTTGAGTATGAGTCTGTTTGAGGAATTATATGGGCAAAGTTTCAATATTCCCATCGGTTAGAGTGATTCAGTTAATAGGGTGTTGATTAGATTGAACTTGTTGGCAGACATGGAGCGGGAAATATGGGTAATCAAGAAGAACCTAAAAGAAACACAAGATAGGAAGAAGATCTATGAAAATCCTAACATGTTGCTCAGGGAGTTCCGGGTTGGGGAACATGTGTATTTGCACATCAAACTAAAGAAGAGCTCCTTATGGATTGGATCATGTGCCAAGATGGCACCCTAGTTTTGTGTACCTTTCATGATTATTGAGAAGAATGGGCTAGTAGCCTATCGACTTGCATTTCATCTGAAAGTGAAATTCCATAATGTTTTCCATGTGCCATTGCTTAAGAATTATGCTAAAGATGTTGATCATGTGATTGGTTGGTTTGTATAGCAAGTGGAGACAAAAAGAGAATTCTAGTAGGAACTATAGTGCATTTTGCAGAGAGATATGCTCACTCTCTAGAACTGAGCAATCGAGCAGGTTAAATTGCAATGGAGGCACTTTGGGCTAGATGAAGCTACATGGGATATGAAAAATCAGATGCGGGCTATGTATCCTTCCTTATTCGTTGGTTGAGCGAATGTTTTGGTATATGTCTTTGGTACATGTTTTTGTGATGTTTGGTATATGTACATATGTATATGGGTGTAAATATCACCATGAGCTATGTTATAAAGCTTCAATAAGAGGTAAGGGTGTCATGTCATTATGATGTTATACTTGTCATGTTGTCATGTTGGTTTGCGTCTCAGCATGATGATCATTGTAAATACTGCAATGAGCTAAGTAATAAAGCTCCATGGGCAGTATGTTTTGCTTACAACAACCTTGTGGGTTATAGGTGTTGCTGAACACCGAGGATGGTGTTCCCCCAAGGGGGAGGGTTCTGTGACGGTCCTAGTCAAAATCCCATGTAAAAGTTAATAAAGGAAAAATAATAACCACGGTTGATGGGACATGTATTCCAAGCGGAATGTTGGGAAAAATCATAATGATGGGGATCACTTGTGATTGATTAATGGTTAAGGGAATTTACAAAGGCAATGGAAAAGAAGTTGGAAAGTCAAAGTGGCATTTTGGCACATTTATTTATGAAAATAATGGAAATTAAGAGAAAAGGGGGTGAAAGGACACATGTTGCATGTGAGGAGGAAAATGAAGAAAATGGAGGCTTCGTTAATAAAAAGGCTTATGACGATCAGTTCATGGACTTTTGTCAATTCAATTTTGAAGCTCTTTCTCTATTCTCTCTCTCATACTCTTGGACACATAGATTTTTCTTGGAGCACTCTTGGAGGAGTGTGGCATACTTGGAGTTTTGGAGCAAGAAGGAAAAGGAAGAAAAGGAAAGCACAAGAGGACATTAGGATCAACAACTACAATGTGTTTTTCTTGCAAGTACTGAGTTGCATGTATGTTTTCCTCACTAGTTTTGGCATGCATGGCATATACATGTGGTTTACTGGTCATGATGTGTCACTGGGATGGAGGTTTGCCTGGATTCATAGTGGATTTTCCTAGCCTTGCCATTTCCTGGATAGATATGGTGTTGTGGGTTCATTTCTTTGTTTTCTGGTTGGTTCCCATGTTTCTTTTAGCTTGGTTTGAGTTACTAGTTCCCAGAGCCTTGTTTGGAAAAATGCTCTGGAGCCCTATAACAACTTGGGTTGAGTTACTAGTCCTGGAACCTTGGTTGGAACAAAAAATTTGGAGCTTTGGAAGGCTTGGGTAGAGACCAACCTGCTGATGGTTTGTGATGTCCGACCGTGAGGTGGAATCATTGTTTGATGGGTTGAGGTGGTTTGGCCTCTAGAAGCCCTGGATGGTTTTGATTGATGTGTTTTATGAGACCCTAAATTCATGCTTGGAATATGGCATGAGGGTGACTGGTTGAATAGAGATTTGGCCCAACCATATCTATGGTCAGGTGGTTCGTGGAAGTCCTGGACCTGGTTGGCCTTTGTATCATTACTATGAGGCTATTTCTCCTTGTTAATTCATGAGTATTATATTGGTTTATATTTAGATTATATGGCTATTGTTCTGTTGTGGTCACCAACAACCCCCCTCCTTATGAAGTGTTATTACTAATACTAAATAAGTGGGGACCCTTATTAAAGAAATTTAAAAAATTAATTAGTGTTATATTTCTTTTTAGATGAAATTTACAACATCATGGACTTAGGGAAATACCTTTGGAGAATCTAAAAAACCTAAGTTTCATAATGAAGAAAGTAAATTCACTCCTTAAGAAAGATCGCATCACACAAAGAATGATAGGATACCTTCTAAATAAGCCAAAATGATAAAAAAATGCGAGATTGCGACGCGAAACTCCATCGCATCGCATGCATTAAGAAGCACTCACATTAAAAAACTTAAAATCGCCGATATGCGATATCTCATATCGCACATCGCAAAAATCACATGAATTACACATAATGATCTTGCGATCTTGCGATCCTGCGATCTTGTGATTTTGCGATCATGCGATCCTGCGATCTGTGATCTTGCGATTTTGCGATCAAGCAACCTTGCAATAGAACAACACGATGCAATTGTGGAAATACGATACAACGATCTGCGATATCGCAAAACCTCTCCATCGTAGTTGGTTCTGGCTCATTATTCGAGAAAACTTTTTTAGGCCAAAAAATTGGTGATGCGTTTTAATGCGAATTAATGAGTTGTTGCCAGTTGTTAATGAAGTATGGTGTTGTGTTTTTTCAAAGAACTAGTTCACGTAAGGTGGCGTTTTTTGCATATCTTCGGCATTTGAAGTTTTCTTGTCATTATTTTTATCATTACTTCCACCTCAATTGTAAACTGCAGGAACAAAGGATGAAGCATTATACAGGGCAGTATGCAGGAAACTATGAGGAGGAAAGACAGTACTCCAATGTCCATTTTGGAAGGCACACCTAATCCACTTAAGGGAGAGAAAGAGCCGCAGAACTCTTCTAAGGCATCCATTACAGATTTCTCATATCCAGCCACGGTTGAATGGGTACTGAACGATGCTGATACCAGAAACAGATAGTCTAATGCTCAGGGTCAAGAGCTCACGGAATCACTATTTTTACAAATTTTCAGCGTTATACCCGATAAGAGAAAAAGGCGCAAGAGGCGAAAAACGCATCAGGGAATCCCAGATCAAGAAACAGAGGCAGTTTTCGATGCGCGATTAGCGCAAATCACGCATCGCTAAGAAAACTTGCTCGAAAAGGAAGGCTCCTAATTACTCGGTCACTTGCAAGCCCAGAAAATTGCAAGGAAGCAGCGATAGAAACAAATTGGAAACAAAAAGCTAAAGGTGAAGCAATCCAAGGGTTAACCAAGTTAAAATGCAATTATTACCAGGCATACATGGTAAAGCCACATAGTCATTGGATGACTCTCAAGTATATCATCAATTTTGCTGAGAAGATAGTGCCAGCTCTTGCCGATTCAATTTGCTTAACTCAACGAAAGACGGAAGACAGTCAGCCGACTCTACTCAGGCAAATACTGAATGCTTGCGACGTTAAGGAGCAAATTTAGAGATAGTTAGATATTAGATTTAATTTTAGAAATAGTTTTACTTAGAAAAAGGATGGTCATTTAAACCGAATCCTGAATTTCTGTAAATAAGTTATTTAGTTAGTAGTATTTAAACCCTTC
>APFE031344511.1:0-33793 GCA_000404065.3 Pinus taeda | reverse complement strand
TAAGTTTTTCACAACTGTTTCGTCTAACTTCTTATACGAAGTAGTTCATCTTTATTGAATTCTTTTCTTATAATAGCTGAATGATCTTTATTACCAGTTATTGTTTGAAATCTTTTTAGATTGCATGGAAGAAAGATCACACCCTGGGTTAGCATAAATTTTTATGTTTTTCTGTTTATTAGAATACAACAGCATAGGATTAGATTAGAATTAGAACAGAAGTATTCCATTTAAAACAGAAATACCCATCTTTCTCACACACACACACTGAATTGGGAAACTGGTCCCATATCCCCAATCGGACCCGCTATACCAAACAGATAAGGAGCTGTCAACCATGGTGCGGACCGAGCGGGTATCCCCCTTGTTGTAGACCTGATTTTCGGGGCTTTCAACATGTTCCTTGATATTTCTGTTGTTATTATGCTAGTTATGAACATGTATTATGACAATGTCTATGTATGGATACCATCATGTTTTTACTTGTAAATGAATGAACAATGTATATATGGCCTAATAGATGAAAATGTGGCTAATATGTTGAGGCATCAATGATTATTAGTGATTCTCAGATAAGTACAAGACCCCTATGCTCAGTTATGTTGTTAAGACCTATAGCTTCATATTTGGTTGAGTCGTCAACTCTTGTACTCTATTGAATATATTTAGAAGGTTCAGCATATGCTGAGGGGGAGCATGGTCACTATGCAACTTTCATATTCAACAGATCAAATGTACGTCAATCCTCTCTACAAATGGGGAGAGAAGCCTTCATTTAGCATTGGTCAACTCTTTTACCTTGATGTCAAATGGGGGGAGAAGCTTGGTGTTTGGAGAATAATGCTTGGAGAGTAGCTTAGTGAGAAGTCTTGGTATTTACAGGTGTGTTTGCAGGTGCATACAGGTGGTGAGAAAACACCAAAGTGGTTGCCATTAAGTCCAAAGGGAGAGATTGTTGGCATCATGGCTAATGTGTTGTCCTTGATGGCAACCTACTTAATAAAGATGTCAACATTTTGATAACATGTTGATTATTTAGATTGATACAAATGGTACACATGGTATGGACAAAGAAATGTTAGTTCAGATACAGATGGATGGTAAAGGTAAAGTTTGAGAAAGTATATGCGGGTTCTGAGAAGAAAGGTCACGTATATACACATGTATTGTGAAGAAAAGTCATGTACAAAACCTGCTCCATGATAATCTGGATACCAGGGGTATTTACCATGGTATTGGACCATAGTAATGGGAGAAATAATGGTTATTTGATCCCATTAAAGAATACTAATGACATTACCAAGGGATTTTCCTAAGGTACTGGATAAGGCTAAATCTATATAAGGAGATGGAGATCAAGGTGTTATGAGTGCAAGTAATGGGTTATAAATGTGTGATTTGACTTAGAATAGGTGTGCACCAAGGAGCATGGAGAAGAATAAGATATGAAAGATCTGAAGATATTTTGAAATATATGCTTGATTGATTTACTTGTTGCAAATGTCTAGGTAACTAACGATGATAGATATGTGATGATAATGATGTCGTGATCTAAATAAATCATTCAGAAATTTGTAGTATTTACATTAAAGGTTGCAGAGAGTGAAACTATGTTTGCAACGAACTTTTTTAGATCTATACGTAGGTGTGTTTGGAAATAGTCCCGTACATACACAGATCCATCTCTATAGGGTTGCATATATATTCAGAGATAAAGTCTACAATATGTTGAGATATGTACGCAGGTGTTGTGCACGGTAAGTGCATACATATGCTGATATGTCTTATTGAAGTCATGTATATATGCTAGGGTTTACAATACTGGAAAATGATGACATTTTATCAATTATGTTCTAATTGTTGCTTTCTGTTGATGATGTCTCTATTATGATGATCCGTGTCTATCAATTTGGATTGACATGACTTGGTTGTATTTATCATTTTTAATGGTACATAAGTATGACTAGGTATGATTCAATGAGCTATTTATGATTTCTTTAGTGGTATGTAATTGGTTCATGTATGGTTCGGTAGTGTTGCAGTGATGCATGATGATTTTAGATCTGTACATAGGTCCTATACAGTGGAATCATGTATATATGCGGGTGTGCCTCAGAGCAACAACATGTACATTTTAATGTATGTTTGATCAAGGTTTGCAGGAACACCATAGTGTTTATGTGATGGTAAACAACGTATGTTTTATTAATGAATGGTTGGTATGATCTGATTGCTTATATCTGTTATGGATTTGTTTTGGTTGCAATAGTTGGATGATATTCAATGATTGGTTTGCTAATGTTATAGTGATTGGATGATTTGATTCAATATTTGGTTTCAAACTTATTACTCGGTTTTGGATTAATGTTGTAAGTGGGTCCCATTTGAAAATATGATGAATGGTGACCTACAAGTTTTGATGTTTTTGAGTAAGGTGGATCCAATATAAAATATTATGAAATGTGTTCCACAAGGGTGCTGAGGGTTGAAGCCTTCAGTGAGGGAGTCAGGGCTTCCTTCTAGTGGTAGCTGGTAAAGTTGTGCAAGTGGTAGGTTCTCCCTTTCAGTAGGAGCTGGTAAACGAGATCAAGGGGTTGTAGCTCCCTTTCAGTGGGTGTTGAAGAACGAGTGGAGGTTGTAGCCTCTTGCAAGTGGGTTCCTGTGTGCTGGTAAGAGTCTGTGCCAATGTAGTACTGTAAGAATTTTTATTAATAATAGAAGAAGAAGAGAAAGACGACAACATCAATGGTTTTCTCCCACATTGGGTTTCCACCTAAAATCTTGGTGTTCATGTGTGTTGATGATCTATATGTTCTTTACTACTCATGGTTTCTACTTAATGAATGAATAATAAAGTAACGAAGCATTGGTTAAAGATGAACAAATAATGAAATATATGAAAAGTTAGTTAACTGGATAAACGTTGTTTTCCTTCACTGAAGTCACATACATATGCTGGTTGTATGAATGATGGTAGCGTATAGAAATGAGAATATGAAATGAAAAGTTTAGAGTGAGTTAAAATACTGATTCATCCCCACCCCTCTCTCAACATTTTTCCCAACAAATGTATCATTGTTACTTGCTTTGCACCTCCGCACAATAATATAAGCACATTAATATAAGTTATTCCGCACAACGAAACATTGACTATGAACAAATCAAATTTATTTAATAATAATTTTTATCAATTTCTAAAAGAAGTAGGTATTTATGATACAATAAATTATTTTGCTGAAGTTGAAAGCAAAATCTCATAATACTTTAAACTATGGGTTTTATTTTTCAAAGTGTTGTGAAAAATCCATATTTCATTTTTCAATAGTAAATGCTAAATTAGTTGTTGTAATTAGTTAATTAGACACGTGTACATTTCTTTTCTTAAATAAAATAATAATTTAATAACTCGTGCTAGACTATGTATATACATATTCCCTTTGCACATATATAAAATGCTATCAAAGTTTTAAATATTTATTTAATAATTAAATATTTAAATTTTTAAAGGGCATGTGGAGAATACACATAGCTTTTGTGATCATAAGCTTGCAGTGCAAATTGAGAACCATAATTGTAGGATATTGTTTCAATGTGAAAAACTTTTCTTATGCAGAGCTTATAATGAAAGCTTTCATTGTGTGGAGGAAGCTTGCTGCGCATAGCGAAAGCTCTGCATAATGAAACATTGACTGTGACCAAATAAAATTTAACTTTAACTTTACGACCAAATCAAATTTATTTAATAATATTTTTTTTATCAATTTATAAAACAAGTAGGGACTTATGATACAATAAATTATTTTACTAAGGTTGAAAGTAGGATCTCATAATACATTAAACTATGGGTTTTATTTTTCAAAACATTGTGAAAAAAGTCCATATCTCATTTTGGAATAGTCAATGTTAAATTAGTCTTTGTAATTAATTTGTAGAGGAAGGAAAAAGGTTGTGGGGGAAGTGCGACAGAAAGGGTGTGTAGAGAAATTGGGTTTTCGTTAAGGAATAAAGATCATTTCGAGTCATGCTTTCTTCATCTGTAGTGCACATAAAGCTAATTTAGTATGCAGAGTCGTGGCATGGACAAAAAAGACTAATTTTGTGAATGACTATTTTGTTAGTGAGTGTTATAACACTATTATTCCTAAGATTTATATTTCTTTGTTCAATGATGCTAAAGCTGAGTATGGAGGTGGGGAAGAAGGTTTCAGAGCATTAAAATTGACATTGACACTATCATAACTACTGCTAGTGTGTTTCTCTCTTACTTCATTTTAAACATTTTTTTCCATTTAATTTTTTTATAGATTTAGATGTGTTGGTGAATAGGTGCATAAAGTCGTGAATATGTGTGGAATGAACGATTGTCTGGAGATAAGGAAGTGCAGTGAAACACCTTTTCACGTGGAGAGTAATTGTACGAGAATGTGAGAACATGCATTTTTTAAACTTTAATCAATCACATGTTTTGTTTGATATATGAAAAGCAACTAGATATAGGAGACAAGATTGTAGTCTGTTTCTAAACAAGAGTTTCATAAGGCTATTGAAAATTTACATTTATTATTGCTTGTCAAGAGTGGAACGATAGTGCTTTTATTCACAATTTTATGCAATATTAAGTAAAGTGTTTTTTTGTATGGAAGAACAGTTATGTAGAGAATGGAACGAAACATTGATTTAGATTGAATTACAAGTTTATGCCAATGACTGAAGTGTCATTGTGTTTTCTTTGCACCTCCGCACTTGACAAATTGTAATGTGAAATTGCTATTATTATTTTGTTCCAAGGACTATAACATTCACCTCTTAGACAAAGTTCATTGACAATTATTAATTATTATTATTATTATTACTACTACTACTTAGTATCTAAAACATATTATGAAATTTTGAAACCTAATATGACGATTCTAATTACTAATTCTATTATTATTATTATTAGTCATTGCCATGTTAGGGACTACAACACTCTCTTTGTGGTCGATGTGTGTTGACTCTATGATATTTTTCCAAGCTTTTTATTACTATATTTTTTCTATCGGTAGGTGCATTGGTAGAAGTTTGTTGCCTATTGATTATTTATGTAGACGTATTTACCATAGTTTCAGATGTGACAATTGTAACCACAAATTCTAGTTATGTTGTTCATAGGAGCATTCGCCAGGTGTTTATCATGTAATTTTCTAACATACACATTACAAATTCCTATTTGATTAATTTTTGGGGGAGTTGGTTACAAATGTATTTCTTGTCTGGGCTATACGATGGTTGTTCTGGTAGTAGCATGACATGAGGGATTTTATCTACAAGCTAATTTCAAATGAAGGTGCAAAACATGTAGCATTTGTTTTCAGGTAAATAGTGCATCCTTTCTTTTATATGTGAGTACTTAGAGTGTTTATACAATATATGTTACAACCCTATAGCAATGAGGTGTAGAGTTCAAAAAGTGGGTAATATGAGAGTGTTAAACATGTTTATATAATATACATTACTGTCATGTAGATGTTATGCCTAAATTTTTTTCGTGCTATGAAATTATAATCTCTTTTTCCTCTTATTTCTATAATGAACACAAGTAGAACAAATACAATTAAAGATAATGATAAATTTTCTAAGAGGCACGTTTGTGTTCTATTTATTGTCATTTGATTATTATTACATTATACAACTCTGTGTTTCTTTTTCTATATATTTGATGTACTTTAACTAGAAACAAATTTTTTCATTTTTCAAGAAACATATAACATTTAGATATTCAGATTCAGGACAACAATCACATGGAAAAATGTACTTTAAATATTTCTATAAATCATTTGCGCATTTGTACATTTCTTAATTTTTAAGTTTAATATATGTAACAAGGAACTATAAATTGAAATATGTTGAAACTAAAATCTATTTAGTATTTTACATATATGCATAAAAATCAGATTCTATCTGGCAACTATGAACCTGGTAATAGAATATCCATTAGCAATGACTTTACACTATGGTTTTGTCTTCATGAGTCAGATCTTACCTTTTTTTTTAAAGGAATGGGTAGCTTTGTATTAATCAAACTAAAAACAATCCAACACCTTTACATTCAAAGATTGCACCTATTTAGAAGTGTTCCAAGGTTGTTCAAAATACATCCTACAACTACTTTGCTTATTCTAAACTATAGATCTAAGTGCATTTATCTTGTAAGATCTCCAAAAGACTCCAATCATTAAAAAAAAACAACAAAACATTTATATAAAAATATTAAACAAGATGCTACCCATTTCTCGCAATCTCCTCACTAAGTATTCCTTCCTATGGAGCTTGTTCATTTTCCTCTTGAAGACAAGGCACCACTTATGCTCTTTATTCTTCTTCAACCTGCATGAATACCTATTCACCAGAAGAATATGCTTCAAATATCCCAAAAATGTCTTTCAGAATACCCGTCGTAGTTGTTTCCACCATTACTTCCATGTTATCCACTTTAAAACTAAGATTCTCCAATTTGGTGGCTAGATTGTAAAATGAGAGTTGGAGTCGATCTACATCCTCTCGGATTCATGCGAGCTAGTTAGAGACCAATGAAAAATGGGAGTAGGCCTCCTGAAAAATATGGTTCATGATCTTGGCTACCAGATCCGATATCTCATATTTAATTTTTTCCATCTATTCCTTAGGAAAAGCGACATTGCCATTTCTATTGGATGATGCCATTTTGTAAACTGCCTGGCCTCGAATTCAAATTATTAGCATTCACTCCTATATACATACTTTAATATACTTGTCTTTATATGTTCTACATGTTGTATACATCCTTTCACATTGAATTTTAGTGTCCTGTCTCTGATCAAACTCGGCTTGAGGCTCCATTCCAACAACCATCACTCTGCCCATAATCTTGTGTAGATTTAACTATTTTAGTTTGAAAGGAGTACCAACCATTATTCCCTTTAGGTGAAGGTTAAATGTTGACACATTCAGATTCCACTTTTCATCTGTCATGACATAAACTTCCCAACCCAACGTTTCCAACTGGTGCACTGTCCATGACAATGATTCATCCTAAGTTGCCACCCGAGGAAATCCTTATGTGCCTTGTAATTAATATGATCCATTAGTGGCCTATTAGGCATTAATTCTAGATCACTCAGATCCTTATAATACCTTGTCTAATGTTTTATAATATCATGGAATGTTGAATAAGAATGGATCCCCTTGGTCCATAATCATCACCCATTGTTCTATATTTCACCTTTATTAGCTTGTTCATCAGCAGGTTGATTATTTTCCCTCTTAACATGGAAGATGTCAATGATGCCAAATTGCTTCACGAGTAACCATATTTGGTGGAAGATGTGAGGCATATCTACTTCCTTTTTTTCTTTCATTTTATGACATTTTTGTATGACAATCATTGAATCCCCAATCACACTTATTTGTTAGAGTCCCCTTAAAGAGGTTATCTTCAATCGTTGCCATAGAGCTAAGGCATCGACTTGATTGTTTGATGCTAGACCTAGTCCCCATGTGAATTTCATCTCTATTTATACATCGGGGCAATACAAAACCCCTCTCACTCCTACCTTCGCCATGAGTCAGTTCTTACATAGTATCAATTATAATGTCCTTTTAAGTAGTGATTTGAATGCATTGTTTGTGAACGGGAAAAAAATATCGGATTCTATTGATGTGACAATAGACATGGACGAGAGAGTAGAGATGATATAGAATTATGAAGGAATGCAACATAATACAAATATAAACATAACACATAGAGATGAAACAAAAATAAATATTCATTTCATTAATATCAAAGAACTGAAAGATGCTTACTTATAGAATGGAAATGAACTAGCTCAGGCGATGATAACTTATCTATGAGAAGAGATGTGGTGGCTACATGCCTCTAAAATGTGTTACAATGAGGCTCAAGGGAATTTTTATTATTTAACGACAAAGGGAAAACATAAACAATCAAAACCATAACCCTAGGAGATAGAACACCAAGAGTTTGTGGGTTTTGTTGGGCAGCCAACTTCCCGGGGTCATAACTTGGTCATATGATCTTCATTTGGCATGTACGATAACTAATTATAAAGGTCTCTTTGAGTAATAGAGGATTTGTGGTAGGCCCTTACCTATGGCTACGAGCCTGATGTGGACCTCAAAAAAACACTGTTTAGGGGGTCAAAACAACTCTAGAAGTTCAGGACCCGCAAAACTGCTAAAAATAGTAAATTCTACTATAATAAAGGAAATTGACGAAATTGATTGGAGATCTAGGTAGAATAGGTGAGTGGACATAAATATCCACCTGGATCAATCCTCCTCCCTTAGGAAGTAATGATCTCGATTGTGTGCAAATCCTCCATGAGGTGAGGAAAGTTTTGTTGAACCTGGTCCCTGGTGAGCCACTTCCCTTGGTGAAGCAGTTGGCTTACTTTGACAAATCGATATAGATGGATCCTATGCTGGTCAATGTTCTTGATTTGTGTTTCCATGATCCTATCAGTTATGGCTAGTTCAATACACCTTGGGTTGAGCTCTGTCGGTGTCGGCTACTCAACAATGTCATATGTATCCAATAATGGGGGAAAATATGGCTGCAACCGATCCACATTGAATATTGGATCCAAGAAAATGAATAGTGGAATGTTGAGATTGAAAGCATTGTCCCCTAAAACCTTATTGATAGTGTAAGGCCCATATCAGAGCGGGTGAAGCTTTTGGTGGGCCCAATGAGATGCTTCTTCTACAAATATAACCAAACTTTGTCACCCACCTAGAACATGTGTGGCACCCGATGCTGATCATGACGTTGTTTGTATTTAGAATTTTCTTTGCCCAATATGTGATGGACATGTTGGAGGATGTGCTGGATGCCCTCAATGAATCTGTTAGCCCCGTCAGCTTCAGACTGGACATGAGTTGAATTTTTCTGAGTAGTTGCAAATGGTATGACAACATCAATGGGACATAGTGGCTAGAATCCTAATCCCACCTGAAAGGAGTTGTGGCCAGTTGAGATGTGGAGAGACCAATTGTAGATGCGTTGGACATAAGGGACGATCTCATCCCATGTGCGTGGGTGCTTTGAGTTGTACATGTGCAAGATGTGCAAGATCATCCTATTGATGACCTCTGTTTGGCCATCGGTTTGGGGGTGGAAGGTTGTAGACTTATTGAGCTTGGTATCCAACAATGACCATAGGCTTGACCATAATGCACTTAGAAACCATCTATATCAATATGAGATAATGGAATTTGGGATCCCAAAGTGTACCCATATTCATTCGAAGAAGAGTTTGGCAGTGGCTTTGTTGGGCCTAGGAATTATCCTTAAAATACATCTACTTTCACTCCATTCACACAGTTTCTCACCTCTATTCCACCACCATGTCACCACATCAGCTTCACTTTCATCATTATATGGGTTACCTTTGTGTTTTCCAAAACATTATTAATTCTTAGTATTTTTAAGAGAATTTATGGTTAAACTTTAGAAAATAATCTCCATATACTTATACCTAACAATTAGAATGAGTTTGTTGACATGTGTAGGTACAAAGGAAGCTTCCAAGGCATATTTATGTGGCAGTCTATGTTCAAATTCGAATTTGAGGAGATCATGGAGGATATGGTTATGTGTCACCGTTGGTTGAGAAATATGTGGGTCAAAGGAGGGAATACTGGATTTACGTTTATGAGTTTGTTATCATAGCTTTTGTATAAATAGGAGTGTTATATCCTTCATTTGTAATCTTAATTTTAGAATTTTAGAACCTAGTCTTTTATTTGTAATTTAGAATCTTAGTATCTTATAAGTTGGTAATGAGAAGTTAGATTTGGAGAATCATTGTAATAGTTGTAATTGCAATTTGCAATTGATGATGAATAAAACAGAGCTTCTTTGATCCTCTACATTTGACTTCTCTTTTGGTGTGCTTGTGAATCCTTGGAAGGATCCCCATTTCCTAGCAAGTACACTTTTATTTTAGTAGGCCTTTATTTTATGTTTGTTTGTGAATTTCATTAGATTAAATTATTAGGTTCATATTTTTGGAATATTAACAAATGACCTTTTGTAAGAAAGTATTAATGTTTCCTTCAATGAATATGATTTGTTATTTAATGTTTGATTTCATTAGTTTAAGTTTTTGATTTATATGTTTGAGATATAAATGAATAGTCTCTTGTAAGAGAGCTTTAATATTTCATGCAATCAATCAGAATTAGGTTTAAGTGCTTTAATTTCATCAGTCTAAATAGTTTGTTGATTAAGATGTTAGAAATATTAATGAACAGTCTCCTGTAAGGGAGCTTTAATATTTCTTACACCTGTCACAATGTATTTATATTTCATTTTGTTAGATGACTAAATAGGTGTTGGAGATCCCAATGAAAGACCTCCTGTAAGGGAGTTTTGGCATTTCTTCACCTAGCTTAGTTTAGTTTGTCTCTAAGTCCATATATATTGGATGATCCTCGAAGTTTACTTACCTGGATTGATAGTAAATGAAACTCTAATTTGCATCCACATTTTAGACCAAACATTTTGGCGCCGCTTCCAGGGAGGAAGATTTAGAGACACCTAGTGACAGCAGGATCTTCATAATGGAGTTCAAGTTTGAGCTTTATTTTTTATTTTTATTTTTATTTTTGTGCTTCGTTAGATTCAAATTCAGTTTTTAAACCCCCCATTTCCTACTAATTCATCTACGGGTGAGAAATTTGCAGATATTGAACAGGTAATTCTTGGAGAGCAAGGATAATATAAAAGACTGGTTTCAAAAGAACCTTGCACCAAATCCAAGGATCAAACATGTTACTCACATCCTTGCAAACAATCAGGTAAAAATTTTAAATTTAGATGTGAGCATTTGTGAATTTTTAGTCCGTAGATGGCTTCACTGGAAGAATTCTTTTACCTAAAAAAAAAAAAAAAACTTTCAAGTTAACATAGAATAGATTAACAAAATAAAACTAGATCTGGTAGAGTTTTCTTTTAGTCTTGTTTTTTTTAATAAAAAAAAAACATGATTTCTCATAATTAAATTTACACATGATTTCTCATAAATAAATTTACATCCACACTAACCTGCAAAAATAAAAAAAATCAATATGTTAGTATGCTCTCTTCTTGCGCCTCGAGCGATCAGAAGATCAGAAAATATATTGATTTATTTTCAAAATTAAATAAAAAATTTCTTGCTGGGAATATGTTGGAATCATTTCTTCAAGCCAAATCTGCATATAAACAAATCAAAATCAGTGTTTAAGGAAGAAATCTGCACTTTATCCTCCGTGTCGCACTTTCAAGAATAAAATTGAAAACAATCATAAAGAAATTGTAGCAAACAAGCAACAAATAAACATTGTTTGTAAAAAAATCTTAAAAACTTTTATATAAAATTCTTCTTTAGACTCTGTCCTGAAAAAAAACTTTCGAATTTTAGGCTCACTAGCCCATGTCTTCCAATGAAAAAAAAAACCGATTTTTCAATGAATTGCCTCTAAAGTAGCATCCTCCAATATAGTTGTACTAGAATGTACTAGCCGCACCTCAGCTCCAAGAAGACGAATTTGGAAGGAGCGCCTTTCCATATCTTGTGGACCCATGTAAACAACACACTATAAACTGAATCGTGCGGATGCCCAGCACTTGTCTCAGCTATTATTTTCTTTTCGATGTGTTTAGCGATAAGTGCTTGTGTAACAACGTTGTTAAAATTATGGGCACCAGTATGGTAGAGATCTTCTCAGATAAACATGTTGAACGTTTTATTGAAGGTAGGGTATGTTTATGGCTATCATTTTTGTTATGGCTATTGCTATGGCTCTTGCCCTTCACACGAAATATTTGTAGGCAAGGGATATAATCTCGTTGGCTTCCACCAAAAACCATACCCAATGAAAACCATTCAAAGACAATACCACCATTCCAGATTTGCCGCACTCAAATTCAGAGTACACCAGAACTGGTGTGCAATAGAAGAAAAGCTCGTGGTAGAAAGAAATCACTGTGTGATGGGGACAGAGTGTGTAGGGCAAGTTAACATCGTTACTTCTGTTGACTCAAGTTCATTAAGCTGCTCTGCTCGTTGTAGGGTGATGAGGTTATGCTCTTACAGTGGATGTACCCAAGCAACCAGTGTTGCCATCGAGAACTTGAGGACTACATCTAAGGAAGGAAAGTTGAACAAATCCATGGAACTTTTCAGAAACGTAAAGGAAGTGTGCCAAGTGTCTGATAAACTATTGAACAAAATTTTGCTTGCTAGTTGTTTGGGAAATCGAATGGGGAATACTTTCCTCCGGGTGCTTTTAACATGTCGTAGGCTGAGATTGGTGGATGAAGGTCAAAGGCACGAAGGAAACCACTAATTTTGTTTATTAAACAAAATATGCAACAAAAATCTCAAATTGAAAATCCAGCAACTATCTCTTTGTTCCTGTGCAATCACTCTTATCCTTACAGCACAATTCGAGTGATTTAAGCAAGTAGATTTTTGGACACAATTTTTGGTAAGATTTGATTGTTTGGCTAAGGCTATATAATTCTTTTCGACTACATCCAAACCACCTAAACTTTAGGGATCATGCTCAGATTAGAAAAACCCAAGCCTACCTTATTCACATAGACCCTAGCAGAAATCACTCCAAAAATAAGGTGTAAAATCTCGACATCAACAGTTAAAAAAGTTTATCGTGTTTCAAACATTTGATTCGCCATTACATTCCATCCCTTCGTTCATTCAACTCAATAGAATTCCCTGCCTTCTCCTTTTATGGTGAACCTCTTGCTGTTGGGTGTTGGTCACTTTAATTGTTTATTAATTCAAACAACTAAGTGTTGCATAAATTGTCAACCCAGGGAAGTCTGTTTATTTCAAAGGCAACTACACACTGTATGTGCTCAATCTCAAAAGCAGTAAAAGTTGTAGTAATAAATATATTAGCCACACCTTGCCCTAAGCATACTGAAGCTCTACTCTGAGTTACAACAAAAATGATGTATTGCAGACAATTATCAAAGAATGCTTGATTTCATTAAAAAGAGCAATCTAATGAAAGGAATCAATCTGCAAAGGAAAGCACTACCTATGCTATAACAGAGAACAGGACCCTATTCCCCAAGCAGGAATCTTCAGAATCTGTTTCTAATTACTATGCTCGCCAACTCACTCTGTAAACTCAATTACCAATAAAGCACTCACGGATTAACTGTAGAGAAAGTAATGCAACAATCGATTGGAAAAACATAGTTTAGCAATAACGCATAAGAAACATTCAGTAAACAAAACTTAACAAGGTATGGATAGAAAGCACACTTAACACACTGTAAAAATGTAATGGGTGAATCTTGTGATGAAGGTGGGCCCTGTCCTTCTCACAAGATTCCCCAGGAAACAGGAACTAGAAAGGAATGTTGAGAACAATATTTTATTCATCTATCAATATGTCATATTACAAAAAGATTCCAGTTCTTTTCCTTCAGCTAGACCTTCCTGCAGTCTGTCTGTCCCCTTCTAATGTAGATGTCTCCTCTTTTTAAAGAGGAGACATCTATTACAATTGATTACATTGTAAGTCCTATCTTTAACCCAATATGCCAAAATAGGGTAATCAATTTTCCCATTAACAAAACACTGTTACAATGGTTATGGTAATGCTGACTTTAGAATGTGGTCGTTACAACCAGTGTAGCAGCTCCTTCAATGATATCCTTCTTTTGCTGTCGAATCTAGAATGCAAATCATGGTTGTTTTAGCAACGAGATTTGCGCATTTTTCTAACTGTTTCAGCAACATAAACTGTAATGATAACCCTGCAGTCTCTAGGCTGTTTCAACAACATAGACTGCAATGATAATTGTTTCAGCAACTATCCAATTCAACAATTAACTATGATGGTAATGTAATTATATGTAAAATAAATTAAATGTATAGTAATGAGAAGAAATATTGTACAGCTTTGGAAAAATGGATTAAGGCAATAACATGGACTTTAAATATATGTTGGAAAAGGATGACATAATAGCAAAATATATGGTCAAAAAGGGACAATGTAGGGTCCTAACATCCCCCCCCCCCCAACTGAAAGGGTTGCATGTCCTCATGCAACTTTACTCTGAATCTGAGTCCGGGTATTGGGCCTTGCAGTGAAAATTACTTAGGCAGTAAGTATAGAAAGTACTATCAACGAGATCTCTGAAGCCATGAACATTCTGTAATCTCTGCCATGCTGATGCTTCCTTCTTTTTGGACAACCTGTAATGAGCCCTATACTCTTGTGCTGATGTCCATAGAAGAGGGAAATGAAAATGATATCCTACCCATTTTTCAGCACACTGCTGAACACATTTGATATAGTCAGGTACCCGTGAAATTGCTGCTTTAACATTGAGAGGACTAAAGGGATGATACTCCTGCCTCTCCTTAGAAGATTGTTGCCAAAATAAGTTGTTTGCTTGTAAGACAAGAGCTCCCTTAGCTTTAACATAATTTTGGCAGTCTTTTAATACTATTGCTTGTAACTGTCTGATGTGTTCACTCATTTCTGGTTCCTTCAAAAACTGATGATATTCAGCAACAAAAATGGTAGCATTTTGTGGCTCGGATCAAATCCACAAAAGATGATTGTCTTCATTATGCCTTGCTGAAAGAAAGGCATTCTACCACATGAGTTGATTAGCAAGGAAAGAGACAAAGGCCCTGATCTGAACATCACCAACCAAAGGGTTCATATTGAGCTTCCTATCCTCAGGGATGGCTTCATTATGGAGATACAATTCACAGAGTAAATTTTGTTCACTGGTAGATGCTTCTGTGAAAGTTTTCACAAACTGTTCAGGTGCAGATACCCAATGAGGTCTCCCATATCTAATTGCCTTTATTGGAAAGAACGCTAAGCCTTCTGGAAGAAAAAGAGAGTAATTGGAGGATGGTTTCCTGGTGGCCAGTAATCTTTGAACCAAATCAAACATGAGAAGCAATCTAGTTTTTAGCTATTTATTCTCCTTCTTCTGGGCACGAGAGTGTTGGAGCACCTATTCCAAAGCTTCCCAGTTTGAATATATATGATTTTTCCATGATGATTTATGCCCTATAAGATCCTATCTTGGTACATAAAATATTCTTTCTTCCATTTATCCATTTGTGCTTGAGTGTTGTTGGTCTGAGTAAAGACAGTCTTTGTAGGCTGGGGTTTAGTCTGAGTACACATAGTTTTTGTAGACCAAGATACAGTACTTTCAGTTTTAACAGTCACAGTAGGCCGGGGTATTTGTGGTTTAACCTCTTTTTCAAAAAATTTTGAAGGCCCCGCTGGTTCTTTTGTGACAGCAGGGCATTCCTCTTTAATTGCAGTAGAAGTAGATGCAGGGTTTTCTCTAGGCAGTGGAATTTCAACTATTTTAAAACCGGCTTGATGGTAAATGTTACCACATTGGCTGCACATATATTCGTTATACCGGTCTTTCTCTATACTCTTCTCAGCTGCGGATGGTGCATGAGATAAAGTGTACAAATTAAGCTCTCCTGGAAGAAGAAAGTCCTGCTGTGCATTCAAAATGATGTGTTTATGAGTAAACCATCGAGTGCCAGTGACCGGTAGACCTGAAACCTGTGCTATATCATACTCTGACACCGAAATTCGAACTCCTTGGATAGTAGAGTAGTCATCCCATAAATTATGTGAAAATTCAAGGACTTACTGTGGATCGAATCCCTGAAGTCTCTGAAAATAGTCTAACCAACCTGCCTATTGAAAAATATGATACACTTCTGGGTGTAATTCTAGTAGAGCTATTGAGCCGGGCTCATGTCGAATAATAGGTCCTCCCATAGTTACTAGCTTCAGTAAAATGCACAGTCAGAAACTGAGTTACCACACCCCAGACAGAGTAAATTTTGCAAATGAAATCATGGAATAACATGATAGAGACGAGGTGATAAGATGTAATTATAGGTAAAAAAACGACGGTGATTGGCTTGCTGTGAAATGATGGCGTGTAATTTTGGTATTCCCCCCAACTACGGCTGAAATAATGAATTTAAATGTACGGGGATCTTGGTAATAATGTCATAATCTTCTCATTTAACTATAGTTTAATAATACTTACACATAATAATCACATACCTCATGTTTACCTTTCATTGATATTCGGAAAATATAGTGTACGTTGCTAATAGATCATCAATGGTTATGGAGGAGGGTTTTGAAATATGAGGGTAATTATATGAAAGGCCTGTATAATCATAGGAGAAGGTAGTGAAAGAACAGAGTTATAAAAATAATGAAAGAGGTGATTCTAACAACGGGAAGTAATGTATGATAATTCCTTGAGAAGAAATGATGTTTCAACAACGGGGAAAATGGGTAAAGGTTGGTGTTTCAACAACGGGGAAAATGGGGAAAGGTTGGTGTTTTAGCAAAGGGGAAAATGGGAAAAGGTTGGTGTTTTAGCAATGAGAAAATGGATGGAAGATGGTGTTTCAAAAATGGGGAAAGTAAGGAAAAATGTTACGGTAAATGGGAGAAATAGGGAAAATGTTGCTGAAAAATACTTATTTCATTAATGATAAAAATGGGAAAAATGTTGCTGAAAAATAATTAGGGACATAGGGAGGGGAAAAAGGGAAAAAATGATAGAAATGGGGGAATGAATTGTGAATTGGAATGAGATGACAATGCTTCACAAAATGAAGCTTAAATTTGCTTGCAGTAAGATTGTTCTTTTCAACCAGCCTATCCTACATCTGAGATCTGCAAAATAATCAATTGTAACATGCCAACCCTTGACAAGGATTATTAGTTAAGAAATCTAATCTAATACTAAAAAGTACAATGAAGAAATTAAATGCAATGAGGGGCAGCAGGGTCCCCCAAAAAGATATAATGTGAATCTGCCATGCAGGTGGCCTTAAAATCCTATTTAGAAATGGGTTGTTGGTACAGACAAAGCCGA
Source organism: Pinus taeda (assembly GCA_000404065.3). Lineage (NCBI taxonomy): Eukaryota > Viridiplantae > Streptophyta > Pinopsida > Pinales > Pinaceae > Pinus > Pinus taeda. The sequence continues at coordinate 16,836 of APFE031344511.1, read as the reverse complement.
TACCAATTTACTAATAATGGTGTTCTAGAATCATCAATTGTTAGGAGCCTTACTGTTCCATTGGGAAAAACAATATCTATTTTGTAAGGTCCCAACCATCTTGTTTGTAATTTCCTTTGAAAATTTTCACCTCGTTCTTTGCTGTTGAATCATAGTTGTTTGATGGATGGAACCTAACCTCTTTTCATCCAATTCCTGAAGCTGCTGCAACCTGGCTGTCTGTGCATCAGTCAAATCAAGGTTAGCAGCTAAAGTAGTTCTTAAGGTTTTAATTTCAAATTCCACAGGAAAAACATCACTTTTACCATAAAACAATTCATAGGGAGAAAATCTTGTAGTATTCCTCCAGGTAGTTCTATAAGCCCATAATGCTTCAGGCAGCCTTTGGGACCAATCCTTCCTATTTTCCTTCACTATTTTTGTTAAAATGGCTTCTATGACTTTGTTTGTACTTTCCACCTGTCCATTGGCTTGGGGGTGGTAAGGTGTAGTCATTTTATGATGAATATGATATTTCTGAAGGGTGGCTTTAAAACCATGAGAGTTGAAAGGAGGTCCTCCATCTGTAACTAGTTCTCGAGGCACTTCAAATCTAACAAATATTTCCTCAAATAGAAAGTTTAAAACAAATTCTTCATTAGCTCTAATGAGTGCCTTAGATTCCACCCATCTAGTCATATAGTCTGTACAAACCAATATGTAAACTCTTTGATTGGATGGAGGATTAATGGGTCCTACAAATTCTAGAGCCCATCTTTCAAAGGGTTCAAGTATTACCTGGGGATTCAATGGCATTTCATCTCTATGATTAGGTTGACCCATTCTCTAATAGTTATTGTAGGCTCGAACATATTTCTTCGCATCCTTGAAGAGTGAGGGCCAATAATAACCCATTCTGAGAATTTTATGTGTTGTTCTCTTATCAACAAAATTCCCCCCTCAAGGGCCATCATGACAATCCTTCAGTATATCATAAACGTCATCTTCTCTAATGCATCTTCGGATTTCATGATCAAGTCCTGTATGGAAAAGACACCCACTTATCTAGCTATACCGAGTACTTTGTTGAATGATCTTTCCTTTCTCCCGATGTGATAGGTGTGATGGTAAATTTCCTACAACCAAATAATTGGCAATGTCTGCATACCAAGGTGAGTGAGCAGATACTACAAATAAATACTCATCAGGAAAGGAATCATCTACTTGAGTATTATCATTAGCTTTTAACCGAGATAGAAAATCAACAACTACATTTTCTTTACCTGGTCGATCTACAATTGTAATATCAAATTCTTGTAATAATAATAACCACCTGGTAACTCGAGCATTTGTGATAGATTTGTTCATTAAATACTTAATAGCCGAGTGGTCAGTATGAACAAAAGTAGGGTAACTAGTAATGTAACGTTGAAATTTTTTAATAGCATAAATGATTGCTAAAAGTTCCTTCTCAGTAATTGTGCAATTAAGCTTAGCAGGGGTCATGTTCTTATTAATGAAATAGATAGCATAAGGAAGATGGTTTTCCTCTTATGCCAAGACATATCTAATTGCAGTATCCGAAGCATCAGATGATATATGAAAGGGAAGTACCCAATCAGGTCCCCTTAGAATAGGAGTTGTAGACAACTGATGCTTGAGTTCATCAAATGCTTTCTATCAAATATCAGTCCACTTAAATTCAACATTTTTCATAAGTAACACAAACAAAGGAGAATCTATTTTAGAAATTTTTTTGATAAATCTTCTGTAGTATCCAACATGTACTAAAAAACTTCTTACATCAGTTTGTGTTCTAGGGATAGGAAGGGTCTGAATTACCTGTACTTTGGATGGATCTACCTAAATCCCTTGAATGAAATAAAGTGTCCAAGTATAATTCCTTCGTTCATCGTCATATGACATTTTTCAGTACTTAGGGAAAGGTGAGCTTGTACACAACCTTTAAGTACTTTCTCAAGGTTTTGTAATGCATCTACAAAAGTCACACCATAAGGGGTAAAGTCATCCATAAATATCTCCATAGAGTCATTAAGCATATCAGAAAATATTCCTATCACTGCTCTTTGAAATGTTGTTGGATCATTACATAGCCCGAATGGGAGAAATCTATAAGCAAAAGTTCCCTAGGGACTAGTAAAGGTGGCCTTGTCTTGGTCTTGGGGTGCAATTTTGATCTGGTTATATCCACTAAAACCATATAAAAAGGAAAAGAATCTCTTCCTTGACAAACTATCTAAAACCTGATCAATGAATGGCAAGGGGAAATGATCTTTTTGAGTGGCTTTGTTTAAGGCTTTATAATCTACACACACTCTCCATTTCCCGTTTTTCTTAGGTACTATCACCAATGGAGAAACCCATTCACTGTCAGAAATGGGGTATATAAACCCTGCATTAAGCAATTTTTGAAGTTCTTCTTTAACAATTTCCCTCAAATTGGGATTCATTCGCCGCTGGGGTTGACAGATTGGTCGACACCCTTCCTTGATATAGATACGATGAGTACATAATTCAGGAGAGATCCCCTTCATATTTGTATAGTCCCATGCGAATGCTTCCTTATTTTCACGAAGTAACTTCATTAGCTGTTGTGTTTCATCATCTGTTAAGTTGGGGTTTATGTTTAATGTTTTTCCAGGTTCAATTTCTACTGTTGTGCTTTTATAGGAGATAACAGTTGATGTTTGAAGTAGATTTTTAGATTTAAGCTTTTCCTGGGTTTCAGATTCCAAAATTGCATTCAACTGGTTATCTATTTCAGAAGTGACCGAGGAGGGTTCGGAAATAAAATTACTAATTACTTCATCTTCCGTGGTATCTTTAAGAGTTAAATCTTGTCCAATAGTCAAAATGGGTTGAGTAGCATTATCATCATAATCCAACCATACAGAATCATCATTATTAATCATAGGTGTGGCATGAGGATAAAGAGTAAGCTGCTTGATTTCACATCCATTAGAAATTGTCATTGAACTTGATCTATAGCTGATAAAGGCATCAACTGTAGCCAACCATGGTCTTCCCAAAATTAGAGGATGTCCCCCCAACTTTGTTTTAGTCTGCAGTACGACAAATTCAGCCGGGTAATTCCAAGATTCAACTGAAATGATCAGGTCTTCAATAATTCCTTCTGGTTGGATTGTGGAATGGTCAGCTAACTCCAGGATGGTTGGTGTCTCTCTGATCACATTCCTTAGCTGTAACAGTTGTGAAGTTTCAAGGGTCATAATATTTATAGCAACACCTAGATCTACTAGAACTCATGAAATAATAGTTTTTCCAATTTGTACTATGACTGTAGGATGGCCGGGATCACCATATTTAACAGGAGGATTTTTTCTGGACATTAAAGCAGATAGATCACCCATAACATGAACTGTAAGGGGATCCTTAGCTTTCCTACTAGGTTTCTTAATATAAATATCTCTCATAGTTCTGGCATAAATTGGTACATCTCTGAGTGCTTGTAAGAGCGGAATCTTGACATAAAGATTATGTAATTCCCCTAGAAGATTAAAGGTAGGTGGCTCAGATGTCTTAGTCAGAGCTAAATGCTCAGGGAATGGTGGCTATGCTGTTTCAACACCTTTATTAGAGGTTGGCTCTGCTGTTTTAGCACCCTTATTAGGTAAACTATTTCTCTCTATCTCTTCTTTGTCAGAGTCAGAAGAGATAATATCATCAATAATAGGCTCAACTATTCTCCCAAATCATAAATGAATGTCATTACACTGCGCAGGGAAAACATGAGGTATAGACTGGTTTTGAATATCAATGACTTGCACAACTTTATTATTAGGGTTAGGGTTTGGTTGTACATGCAGCTGGGGTATTATTGTCTGATTATTTGGTGGAGCACTTGATGGTAGAGAGAGTGGTTGTTGAAACTGAGGAAATTGGTTTGGGAATGGGATTTATTGAGCTCTCCAGTTTGGGTTCCATTGATTAAAATAAGATTGTTGTGGAGGCCAAGGAGTCCACATTGCAGGTTTTACAAAGGGAGCGTTTATTTGTTGCATGGGTGGGTAATTCATTTGATTAAAGGGTGGGTATTGCATTTGGTTGAAGGGCGGGTAGTTTTCTTGATTAAAAGAAGGATAATTATTCCAATGATTAGAAGATGTAAATGGAATGTTAGAATTCATACCTTGTCCTTCTAGTTGCCATTACCTTCTCTGTGTTAGCAAATAGACTGCTTCGGCTTCCTATTCGGTTGGTTGCAATGCTTCTTTTATTCCTGGTAAAGAAGGGAATTGTTGAGTTTCATGATCCTTCTCACAAATGGTGAAAATTGGTACTTTGTCCAATGGGCATTCCCTTAGTGGATGTTCATCTCTGCATTTGGGACAGAAGATAGCCAAAGCAGCTTCTGCCTCTACTTGTTTCTTCTTAACCTGCAAGGTGTCAATATGTGAAGCAAAAGAACTTAACATTTCAGTTTCGAATTCCTCAAGTAAATTACCTATTTCAGCTCTTGTTGCTCCTCCACTGACTGATTTTTGGACTCTTGAATATGTGTTATCCCTGCTATTTGATCTATTTCTTGCAGCTCCTCTCGAACATCTCTTGCAGAGGTTAATAATTTCATCATATGATTCTTTAGATATGTCCCCTTTACCAAGCATATTTAGCATGTCTAAACAATCATCCCTCACCCCTTTTAATAATATTGTTTTAAGAATATCTTTACTTACATCGGGATGATTGGATCTCTGTAGATTGTATTGTAATCTTTCCACGAAGTCCTCCAGATTTTCATCCTCCTTCTGGACCATCTTAAATAGTTCCTCCCTTTTTTATCTTGTCTGGTAGTAGTCTTGATATTTGGTCAAAAACTCATGCTTCATTTGTTCCCATATTGTGATTACATGACCTCCCAAACTCATAAACCATCTTAGTGCATTTCCTTTTAGTGTTGCTGGAAATAGTTTCAGTTTCTGAGCATTAGTAACATAATCATAGCTTCTACACAATATATCAAACTCAAAACGAAACTCATCAGGATCTTCGGAAGATAAACCATGGAAGTTAGGTAAGGTTGAGAGTGGGATATTCTTCATGGGAGTTGCCCCTCTGGGAAGATCCACAATAGGAAATCTCAAGGTGGAGAGATAATTCTCATCTCTTCCCTCTCCTCCTACCTGTCCTCCACCAAAGAGTCCTTCATTGTTCCTTTCCATTGGTTGTTCTCCTGTTGCACTTGCTTGGTCTTCAATGTTTTCCATTGGCCCCTCAATGTCTTGAACTAGTTCCTCAATGTTTTCCACTGGTTCCTCAATGTCTTCTATTGGTTCCTCAATGTCTTCTACTGGCTCCTCATTATTTGCTACTATCTCTTCAACCCCTTCAGGGCCCACAACTTCCTCCATTTCGTAGTTTGTTTGGAGAGAATGCTGAGTCTTTGGCTTCTGAGAGCTTAGCCTCTGAGAAGTTTCATCTTTTGATGTAATCTCATCAATAAAGGTTTTTCTTCCTCCTCTTCCTTTGCCCTTGCCACCTATAGGATTATTTTTCTTGCGTCCTCTCATGCATTCTGCACATCTAAAAGAAAAACGTTAATGCCTTTGAAATCTATGATTGCCTTCCTCGAAAATGACGCCAAAATGTTGGTCACTTTAATTGTTTATTAATTCAAAAAAATAAGTGCTACATAAATTGTCAACTCAGGGAAGTCTGTTTATTTCAAAGGCAACTACACACTATATGTGATCAATCTCAAAAACAGTAAAAGTTGTAGTAATAAATATACTAGTCACACCTTTCCCTAAGCAAATTGAAGCTCTACTCTGAGTTACAACAAAAACGATCTATTGCAGACAATTATCAAAGAATGCTTGGTTTCATTAAAAAGAGAAATCTAATGAAAGGAATCAATCTGCAAAGGAAAGTGGTGGGCTCCAGTATTGCAGCAATAATGTTGCAACTCCTGGGACTCCCTTATTTACTTTTATCAACCCGGTTGTTCGTAACAAACTTGGAAGCGACGGTGTTGTATGCACAAGTACTAGCTCTTGCCGCAGCTGTTACTTGATCAGCTGGCACAAGTCCGCTAGGGGCTTTAGCCAACTTCTATGGGCTCTTAGAAGAAGCTTTTAATTGATGGATGAAAGCTAACTCAAAGGAAGCTAATCTACTTGCAAAAAGTGACTGGAAAACTGAAGGAAAGCGCAAACCCTAGCAAACCCTAATTCTACCAACTAGTCCTACTGATGCAAAAATGAGAGTGCAAACTACTGAAAGAGATGCCATTACTTCTATTAAGGTAAAAGACATGTGTTTAAACTACCTTTGTCCTAAGAAAGAATCTTTTTGTATTTTTGATTAAGTTGTCAATTTTCTCATGCGTATGCTTGAACTGTGCTTTACTGTGCAGGGGTGGCTCAAGGAAGAGGGATGCTTGGAAATGGTTAGAAAGGTTCAAAGAGGGTCTAAGGAGTCCCTACCACCCTTCTGGAGAGTCTCACAAAGTTTGGCTATCAGGAAACCTCACTTGTGAGCTTCTACAAGAAGTCTGCAGGGGTTCTACATGATGTTTCAGAATTTCTACAGGATGTTTCAGAATTTCTACAGGATGTTTGGAAATTGGCTTTTAGGGGATGGAAGAGTGAGGGAAGGTGCATGGATGGATCTGGAGGTAGGATAGGGTTCTAAAAATGGCCTAAGGATTGGTGGGCGGATCGGTGAAGAGGTGTAGAAGGCTGACTTGGCTTGAAGAGGGCTAAGGAAGCGATGAGTAAGGAGGTAAGGTTTTGTGGACAAAAAGGATAGATGGGGAACGAGAAACTTAGCTAAGAGATAGAACAGGTGGCTCAGATGATACTTTGGGTGGATGAAAGAATGAAGAAGATGCCCTGCACGGTGTACCTTGATCAAATCAACAAAGGCTTTCAAATGATCAAATCATGAACTAGTCTAGTCTAACCATCAACAACATAAATGAGCAGCAACTTTATTTGGGAATAAAGCCTTGTACACAATCTATGTAAAGAAACATTTCAGATGTCCAAACCCATGACTAATGTCTGCTAATAAAAACAAGCACACTAAAGATTGCATAATCAAGCAAACTAGTGTTTTTGTGAGGTAGCACTCTTTCCTCAATTCTAGCCCCAAATTCAATAAGGATGAGGTGAAACCAGGAGTGTGGTTGTCCCTTTTCTTGGAGGTTTTTCTATTATTATCCTAGCAAAGCACCTAAAACAATGTCATTCATAAACAACGATCTATTCCAGCAACATATTGAAATCTACATAACAGAAATATGTTCAAATGGATAAAGGAAAACGATGATACGTAAAGGAAAAGTAACAATATAGAAAGGAGGCCCTAGGCTCTCAGGTTGGGCCCAATCCTGAGAGCTTTGGCTCCTATGAAAAACCCAGATTTGATAGGAAACCAAACTGCTTCTCATTATCCAAAAATAATCATAAAAGTCATGCCAAAAATGGCTACAAAAGAACAAAATAGAACTGCAGCACTGAGGTGCAAAGTACACAATAGTTTCAAAAGACTTCTTATGAAGGCTGAGGCCTTAACATTTATAGATCACGAGGGACTTAGCTGGCCTCCTCAATTTGTGGAACTCGGCTGTCAAACTGTGAGTTAAACAGTGCCTTTCTAAATGCTGCTTGGCTGCCTTCTAGATTCGGTTTGGTGGTCTTTGGAGCTCAGAGTTGGGGGTGAAGATCCTGAGGAAGGGTTATTTAATGCCATAGGAAACCCCCCTTTGAGTCCTCACCTCAGGCTTGGCTGCCTTATAGCTCATGATTGCTTTGACTTTTCTCTAATATATGTCAAAAACCTGAAATAAACACGTGTTAACCACCTAGGAAAAGTGACTTCCCTTATTCGTACCAATGACATAAACATACTAAAAATAATGCATAAACTATAGAAAATGATGGATTGGAACAAGGACTGAACAAGGATAATTAGGCCAAATGAGCCCAACAAGTTACCAATTTTGGGGCTCATCAGGGGGCACTTCTTCATTGCCTGCTTCTTGGACTTGTCAGCATTTCTTCTTCACGTGCTTCTTCGTCAGCAATATTATACTCCTTATGTGTGCATATCCTTTCGTTCACCTTCACGACATTGTAGTACATGCCTTTGAGCATGTTATTGGTGAAAGAGTTTCTTTCATACTTGATGATGTCATAGAACTATTGTTAAACACATACATGGCAAATAGAGGATGAATGATAAGCATGAGAATACATCTATTATTGACATGATATACATTTATAATAGATAGGAGTGACCCTTGGTTTCATATTCCAAGTGGTACCTTGGACTCCCTTTGGTTGTTCAACTTCCACACCAACCCTTAGAGGATTAGGTGTCCAACATTCCCCCCCTTAATCCTAAGGGTTACGTATGAGTCCAAGAAGAGAGATGTAATACAAAATGTGCAAAAATGCATGGTAGCACTAGGCTGAATGTGCTCTCTGAAATGTTGGTATCAAGGGAGGTGGTTTAAGGATGACCACCAACACTGAAATGCTTAGCGTAGTTCCCAGAACTCTTCTTGGTCTAGCAAGAAGCTGAGGTCTTCTGCTAGAGGAAGTGCTCCTAATGTTTTAAAGAGGGAAACCTTCAACCATGAAAGGGAGGTTTCACCCCGCATAAAAGGGAGAACCTCAACCTGAAAAGGGAGGTCTCAACCTATGATGGTTTAAGGATTACCACCAACTCTGGTATGCTTAATGCAATTCCTAGAACTCTTCCAAAATTGGCAAGAGGTTGAAGTCTTATGCTAGAGGAAGTGACTCCAATTATTTGAAGAGGCATCACCAACTGAAGGCATGCTTAAGGGCATCTTTGTCTATGGATACAACTCTGAATTTGGTATGGCAGGTTGTGGCTTAGGCTCGCTTGATGTGGCTTTGAAGCTTTTAAATGACCATCATTCCCCCCCCTGTCATATACAAGGTGAGATGATGGAGAAAACTCAACTGCAAGATTGTTCAATACTCTAGAACAAGTTCTGACATATGACTAAAATATCTTCTTTGTTGTTGAAGCCCATTGCCAAGAAGCGATCCATCCAAGATGAATCTTTGTTCTTGCAGGAGGCTTGCTTTTGAAGCATCTGTTTTAAAAATGATTGGTTTTATGAGAGTGCTTAGATGGATGAAAATCAAAACAATGATCTTTCATATGGCCAACTCAGTCACAATGTTGGCATTTCACAATATATTGTTGTTGTTGTGGAAGAGGAGCAGAATCTAGAACAGTTGAAGGTGAACTGTCATGAAGGAATCCAGCACTCTGAAACTGAATGGGCCTTGAGTAATCTGGAATATGAAAGGAAACCTCCTTATCATATCCAAGACCTGTTCTATGCTTGTTGTGGACAAGCTCTTCCCAAGGTTTGATGATGGGCTTGGGAAGTGAAAACTGAACTTATGCTTCTACATGCAATTTTTCTCCTTCATTGGGTACTAGATCAACATTATTGATTTACTACTGATGGGAGTGTGTCTCAATATTACTGATTTGACCACTTGTTGGCTACTGATGGATGTCCTGATTCTTATGTTGTTGTAACTCATCTTGTTGAAGTTGAAATTCAAGCTACAAAAAATCATTCTTCTCTTGTGTATGTTGTAAATAAGTTTGAATGTCAAAAAGAGTTTCCTTGCTAATGTTGATTCTGCGTTCAATAGTTGACATAATTAGAGTTCTTAATAACTCTAATAAATTTCCAATTTGAGTCATTTTTAAATTTCAATAGGTCAACTCAATTCATTAACAATAATCTAAAATAAATAAAACTATGTTCGGAACCTTCAATGTTTCAAACTAGAACAGAGAGGAACAAAAAGAATGAACATAAACCATATGGAAACTCTCTAATGCACATCTAAGAGTTAGGAACATCTAAAAGAAAATATGATCAAAACCCAACAAGTTGAATATCAAATGGAATCGGCCCCTTCAATCTGATGCTATTGAGCCAGATACTATCACAAGTCCTCCACCAACAACGCGAGGAGCAGTGTCTTCTGGAGGTTTCTTGCGCACCTAAACCATAGCCTCAACTTCAACCAGTTACTTCCTAAGTTTTTCTAGTTCAGGACATTGTGGAAGTCGCAAATTAAAAACCTTAGAAACGTTATGGAAACCTGAACAGCTAAATAGTCGACCCTCATATCTCAGTTTGAAGCTGAGATGGCTTCATTAAAAAACATAGAAGAATTCAAAATTAACCCTCGAAATTCTTGTGCTAATGGTATCTTAGTGACATTCTAGAAACATTAGTAGGACCATGATTATCTGCTGAAGGTCGAGGGAGAAAACCAAACATTTTTACACCTGACCATATAAACTATGAGTGAAGCCTGCTAGGTATGGCTTACTCAAGAATTTATTTGAATGCCAAATTCTTTCAATGTTGGTTGAGTCGTTAAATTCTATCTTTGCCTGGTATTGCTATGGGATATTCTTGCAGACAACTGGTGACACTGAATGTAGCACATGTCTAGGTGGAAACAAAGAGTTTAGGAGCAGAGTAGCTTCCCAGCTTGGTCATGGGCTCCAAGAATGAAATCTCATGCTATCATTGTAAGAGTGCTTGATGTGAGGGTGTGGAGGAGAACATGGAGTTCTCAATTCTCAATCTAATGCATTAGGGCCTTGAGACACTACAGATACCACAAATAAATGCAATGGCACAAACGTCGACAAAAAATGAGAAAATCCCACTGGAGGAGTGGATTCCTTCAGCCGATAGGTTGTTGGAATTGCAATGGCACAAATATTCGAAGGTGTTGGGTTCCAATCCTTCCAGCAATCCTCCTTCGAAGCTCTGGTGGATATCGTCTTTCGCTACCTCTACGACCTTGGTAAGGTCACTCACTACTTCGTTGGCCTCGCGGGCATAACAAAATGCAATGCCTTCAATGTGAAACCAATTCAACCTACAGCTAAGATGCCTCTTCAGGGATAGGGACAACACCCATCAGGAAGCACACAAAATGAATTACCAGAGTTACCATATCCATAACCATTTTTGCATAACACGGGTTTTCAATTGGGATCCCAGCTTGGTGGGGTTTATGGAGTGGAATATCCTTCAGTAGGAGTGTCTTTGTCGGGTCCAGTGCCATATTATAATCCACCTTCGAAATCCACAAACCCATTTGATATTGCAAGCGAACTACTTGCAACAGAAGGAAGCACATTTCCAAGCATGGGATCGTTGCAAGTTACTTTGCCAATTTTTAACACAACTCCTTTGATTGCACTTGGTTCTAGTCACGGGGCTTTTAATACCCAATGGACACCATCTGTGGCACCAAGTCACTATTAACAAGCTACTTCTAGATTATACATGGGCCAATAGGTGTCAAATTCTTTTTCACCAAAAGCACAATCTGGGGCAACAACTTCAATTACTAGTTTTCCATCTAGTTCATTTCCCAGCGATGACCTCTTCTTCAATCTTGGAGCTTCTCAATTGTCTTCCCAAAGTTCACTCCCTTCAATTGGTGGTAACCCATTTGGTTAGAATCATGGAGGAGACATGGAGTTTTGTTTTCCTTGGAATGGAAATACAAGAAGAGCTCTGCAAAGCGGAAGTCGAAGGCGATTACATGAGAGTGAAAGGGCTTATAGACAACGGAGCCGACATGACATATTTTGATTTAGATGGCTTTACACCCCTCATGAACACTGCTAAACATGGCCATTCTTAGGCCGTTCAATGCTTGCTGGACTCTGGTGGCCCCTGAAACACCCTTCATCCCTCCGGCCTCTCCGCTAGTGACTTCGCCATGGAAGTTGGTCATCAGGATGCCTTCGACATACTTCTCAATGCAAGGATGCGGGCAGAGCTAGTTTTAGGAAAAATAATGAGGCACCAAAACTCTAACGTAGAGTATCCCGGCAATTGAACCAGGAATAAAACGCCCAAGTTCTGACAAGCAGAAGAAAGGGCAGAACTTACATGAGAGATGCCACAAAATCAATATGAAACTACCACGCTCATTCCACCAACAGAGAAACCACTGAGGACAGCGTTGAGGAGGTTTCAACCCTGAGACACTAACAAAGAAATGACCAACAACATACTATTCGAGTAGCCACAAAAACTGAGAGGTAAATAAATGCAATGTGGGAAGGACCCAAACTGAAGGGAGAGTGTTACTACGTGCAAATGTGAGCAGAGATTGCAACTAGAATTTAGCTGAGAAAACATTTATGAAATGCAGAATTGATGGTAGAACTGAACTGCACAGAAAAGCTATAAAACAAGTGGCTCAAATATGAGTAGGGCAGGATATTGCCTGCTTTGATACCATGTTAAACACATACATGCCAGACACATAGGATGAATGATAAGCATGAGAGTACATCTACTATTGACATGATAAACATTTATAATACATAGGAGTGACCCTTGGTTTCATATTCCAAGTGGTCCCTTGGACTCCCTTTGGTTTTTCAGCTTCCACACCAACCCTTAGAGGATTAGGTGTCCAACAACTATTCCCATGACTTAACTTTTATGCATACATACCTCATCTTGATTTTCCTTAGATCATCTTGCCTTCATCTGATTGTCCATGGTGTGGCCCTTATTGCTTCATCTTATCTTGACTGCATATCATCCTTTTCTTGAATCCCATGAATGGGACTCCCAATGAGACATCTACTCTTTTTAATGAATCTTCTTTTGAAGATTCTATCAGAGGATCTAGAATCTCCTTACCCTACAAACGTTTCTATCAGAGGATCTAGAAGATCCTTACCCTGCAAATGTGATGAGTTCTAATTGTGATAAGTCCTAGACGCAATACATCTATGTGTTACAGTTTATATTCCATCAATTCTGTCGATACTATTGCTTATGTTCCCACGCCGATTGTCGATTACTATGAGCAATAGACTGCCTGAATGCGAGATGTTATGAATTCCAATTTATATCCCCATCAGGTCTGCGATATTTCTATGGCAACATTCTGTCGTGTTAACAAGACCTTCAGCCTGCCAAACCTCACCGATTATGATTTATAATATGACCGATAGGTTATGGCACACGACACAGCAAAATATTCGCTCAGTTAGCAGATTTTCAATCGAATTTGTGGGTTTCTTTCGGTTTTGGAGAAATTTGCAAAACAAATATCGAGAGAACTAGGAGAAGTCATAACTTCTTCAGTCCTTATCCAAATTGGATGCAAAAAGAGGCTAGATGGCCATTTTTAGTATTCTGAACTCATTGAGACAGGTTTCAGAGGCATTTGAGCATTGTAAACACAATTTTGTTGTGATTTTGAGCATAATAGAGAGGCCCAAGCATTGGAAGCTAGACGAAGGAGACATAGCCCATGAAGGGTGAACTCCTCATCAAATCTTTGTGTTGTGTGTTGTATTTCGATATTCTTTGTTGTTATTTTGTTGTTGTTTAGCATATGTTTTATGTTAAATTGTTTATAAAATTTACATAAGAAACTCTAATGGGAATCAATTAATTAAGAAAACATAGTGAATCCTTAAGAACTTGATAAGAAAATGATAAGAATCTTGGGTTTTATTCTGAATGGGGAATCAACACAGCATTACTAATTTGCTCCACTTCAAATCAAGTTGGTGTCAAAGCACTGGTTTTTGCTTACTAGATTTTCTTTGTGAAAGAAGCATTTAATTGTTTTCAAGTTTGTGTCATGCTAACAGGGTTAAAACTCAAAAGAGGAGAAGGGAAGCTGGTTGAAAGCCCTATAGTTGGCTCAAGGGGAAGAAGAGAAAGGTTGCCAAAGTCCTCTACACCAGGACATCCTCAAGTTACAAAAGTTTCAGTTGAGTCTTCAGAGACCATGTCTTATGAAGGAGAACCTATCATGATGGAAGATGAGAAGACCTTCAGAAAGGCTTTCTTCGATACGACAGAGATGGTGAAGGTCCTCTATGAAGAGACAAATAGTAGATTGCAAGGAGAAAGTTCCAAACCTCCCAAAGGAGAAGGTTCTTCAGGAGGAGGTAATGGAAAAGGAGGTAATGGGAATGGATACAAGCTTCCACCCTCTCCACCATCTTCTTCATCTTCTTCTTCACAAGCATATTCACACTTTTCCACTATTACAACCCTTACTCATACTCATCATCATTCTACAAAAGGAATTGGTAAATCGCCTTTTTCTAAATCTTGATGTTAAATTCAAGTTGCCTATGTATAATGGAGAAGTTAATACAAAAAAGTTGGATAACTAGATTCATCAGTTGCAGGTGTATTGTAGAATTTGAAACCTTCAAGAGGATGATATCAAAATTCAGTTGGCTTCATTGAGAATGGAGGGTGCAACACTCATTTGGTGGGAAGCAAGGACTCAAGACGAGATCAAAAAACATGGTAAGATCTCTATTACTTGGTCTGATTTCATTGTTGCTATAAAAATACAATTCTACCCTTTAGCCCATATGCAAAAAGCTATCATGAATTGGAAAATTTCAGACAGTTAAAAGGTCAAAATGTGCAAGAGTATACTCAAGAGTTTAGGAGAAGAGCTCTTATGCTACGAGTAGACTTGCAGTCACAAGATACTTTGATGAAATATATAGGAGGCTTGCATAGCTATCTTCGACACACCATTATTATGTTTAATCCCACGAATCTTAATGAGGTTTGTGTTCAAGCTACACACCTCAAAGCAAGAGGGGAAAATGTACAAGAAGAAGGTAAGAAGAAGCCATTTCAGAGTGGTGAAAAAGGGAAGAAATTTGAAGGAAAGCAGAAGAAAAATGCTTCTGTTAAGAAAGAAGGGGAGAAACCCGTGTGCAAGAATTGTGTTGAGATTGCAACAAGATGATGGAGCTTAGTGAAAAGAGTCGCCTTCACTAAGTGGGCCCACAGGCTATTTTCGCAAGTCTATTTTTAGACTATGTCTATTTTTAGACATATGGATCATGTCTATGGATTGCAGGTTGCTGTTTATGGATGATTGATCAAGTTGGGAAAAATAGATGGACTTCTATTTTTTGATGAAAGTGTGAGTGATCACAGTGTGAGTGATCAAGTCTATTTTTAGACTGGCTGTCAAAAATAGAAAAGTCAAATATTATTATATCACAATAATATTTGGACTATAAACTTAATCTTATTCTCTTGGAGCACTTCAGTTTGAGCTACAGAGGTGGCACATGCAGCTGTCAGAAGGAAATACGCTTTTCTTATGAGTCATTTGAGTTGTTGCATGCATGACTTCAGTTAGAACTCAATCAGTTGAGTTTGGTGGAGTTGATGGAGTTGTGTTCAGTTTAGCTTTGTTAAACTGGTTGTAATTAGTCTAACTGGCAAATAGACTAGAGATGAGTTGGGTGAATTAGTTATTAATTAATTCACAAGTTATTAACTCATAATACAACTAATGAATACATCAGTTAACTCAGTTGAATGTCAGTGCATGTTCAGTTCAGCAGGGACAGGTGTTAGAGAATCAGATTGCTATCAGTTGTGACTATAGTTGTGCATCAGATCTTGCACAATCAAGGGATTGAGTATGCCAATGGGTTTGCCCACGTATTTTCCCACATTGTAGCTTGTGCTCACTTGATTTTACCAAGTAAATACGTGGTTGCCTTGGAATTATCATCAGTTCTTGAGCAGGTATTGAGCAGCGGAGGCAGGCAAGCAGCGAGGAGATTTGAGCCAATGATTGATTCAGATCTGAGCTGTATTGTGTGTAACAGAGGTGGAGATACTTGTGAGAAGTATTATGTTGTGTAATGTTACATGACTCAATCATTAATATACAGATAGTTGGGATTTTTAGCGAGATGCTTTCCCGGAGATACATACTGTGTTAATGTGTGAATGCTCTTGATGTTTTATTGTTATTGATGCTGCTATATTGATGATCAACGTAGAGGAGCTTATGTATTGTGTATGTTTTCCGCAATAGTACATGATCAGGATAATCTCTGTTGAATATGTGTTAAATTATTCAAAATTTCTACAAAATCTCCTTGTGGAAGATGCACTCCACACTTTCACCGTCCCTCTCTCATGGGAGATTTTCCGGAATATGACAAAGGATGATGACATCCAAGTTTTCGCTGAGGAGCTTACTTCCTCTAGCAGTGAAGAGAAGGAGCCTACGCAGGCCGAGAAGAAGACCAAAAGACAGGACACCAAGGGCAAAGCGCCCAAGAAGGAGCAAAAAGGAACACCAGTAAAGCAAGCTGCCAAAACAGGGGATGCTGGGATTGCCCCAACGCCCAGAGAAAAGAGACTACAGAGCAGGGCAAAGCGGACTGAGAAAGTACAGGACAGTAAGGACACCCCTAAGGCTACCTCGGCCAGGATGAAAGAAAAAGTTCCCGCAGCCAAGCAGGCTAAAATTGTGCCCTCGATTCCTACAGGAAAACAACAAAGTACCCCTACAGGAAAGCAACAAAGTGCTCCTACAGGGAAGCAACAGAGTGCTCCTACAGGGAAGCAACAAAGTGCTCCTACAGGGGAGCAACATAGTGGTCCTACAAGGAGGGAGTGAAGAATTCCTTCATGGAAATAGCAAGGTCCCTCTACAGGAAAATTGAAAACGGCTTCTACAGGAAGCCAGAAAGCAACCACTATAGGACTTTCTACAGGAAGTCCGAGAGGAGAACAACAGCAGGAGAAATCAGCTGAAATCCTAGCTAGGGAGGCAACAGCTGTGTTGGCCGCCCTAAGTACTCCTCCCAAGCCAAAAGAAAAATGAAAAAGGGAGACTCCTTTGTATTTCAAAGCAAGGAGGAGTGTGAGAATTAAGACTGGCAGACCCCAGCCTCCATCCAAAGAACCTATCATTATTGAGGATGCTCCTACCACGCCAAGGGATAAGTCCCCCTCCA
>APFE031344510.1:0-10518 GCA_000404065.3 Pinus taeda | reverse complement strand
AGTTGGAGAAATTCAAGTTAGAAGTCTTTTTGAAGTCATGCAAGAGTTATCCCTTAAATTAAGGAGATAAGATTGAGTTATATTTGAGTTGTAATTAGTTAATTCATTTTACTGAGTGAAGTCCAGTTAAATTAGTTCCAAATTGTTTGAGGAACTAATAGTGAGTTAACAATTAGTTGATGCATTAATGCACTCAAATAGTGCTACTCCAGTTAACTGAAGATTCCCTCATCAGAAACTCATGCATTTCTATTCTGAGAAAGACCTAGTTGATATTAATGTTCGAGGATAGTGTACTATCAGTTGCATGTGTTTTCTCATGGAGAAATCTCATGCATACAGTCAAGGATTCATCCTTGAGGATTGTGCAGTTTTCAAGGCTTGGTTTTCCACTTGGTAAAAGGCTAATCATCCATAAGAAACAGTGCAAGGAAATAAGAGCTTGGAGAGTAGAGAGGAAGGCTGGAGAGAAGCCAAGATTGCCTGTGAGCATCTGTAAGAATTGTACTGAGAGTTGGCTAGTTGTGGGAGCTAAGGCTTTGTATAATTCCTATGTATTTCCACCATGTATGATAATACAATAGTGTGGGGTTTTTAGTTGAGGCCTTCCCAAAAGTATTTTCATGTATATTGTACCATTGATTCTTCTTCTTCTAGTTATATTGTTCAGCTCGATCTTTAAGCTTCTGCAAATTGATAGTAGAAGTAAGTTTAGTATTCTAATTTGATTTATATTGTGTTATCGGGTTAACCTATCACATATTTGACCTATGCACTCTCTAACACTGGTATCGTTTTGACACCAATGTCAGCAATGATGCATGTCACTACAAAGTTACTCCATTTTGTTTAGCTCTTTTAGGAGGCAACATGTTAGACTCCTAAAAAATATTATCACATGAATTAGAAACATCAATGGAATCAGATTTCAAACTTGAACCATTTCTTTGAAAGGCTTTAGATTCTTCAACAACTTCATGTTTGATCATTAAGAATGCAAAGTTGTGACTAGCATTAACAATCCTCTTCATTTGTCTTGCATTTACAAGAGATGCATTCAACTTCTTGTTGTGTGCTCTAACAATTTACTCAATCCCATTCTTGAACAAATGATATGTGTTCTCATGGTGATGAAAAATATCTCTCCTATCATATAGATATGGGCTTCCCAAAATAATATCACATATATCAATTGGAATTACATCAAGCTCTACCTCATCTAGAAAGTTTGCAGTGATTGCAAATTTCAGTTTACATATTTTTGTCACCTGCGATTTTGCATTGTCACGTATCCAACCTAAAGGATAAGGCTTAGGATGAGGAATGGTTTCTAAATTCAACTTCTTGAAAATGTCTGTTGAGATATAATTTTCTTGTGAACCACTATCAAACAATGTATCTATCTTGGTCTGTTTTGGAATAACTCTAATATGGAAAAGCTCTATTCTTGTTTTTTCATCTTAATTTTCATTGAGACAATTTGAAGAACTAGTACTTGCAATGTCCTTACCTTTCAAATCCATGGTTTTCATATTTGTTTCATCTATAGAATTTGAACGAAAGTCATGTTATGTAGTTGTAGATATCTTCTCCTTCTCCGTGTTCTTCAATTTTTTGCGTCTCATTTCTGGATGAATTTTCCAGCAATGATCCTCATCATGGACATATTTGGAACAATGTTTACATGTAAGTTTTTCTTTCTCCATATTGATGGAAACATTCTTCTTCCCCTTTCCTTTGAACTTACATTTTCCTTTTTCTCCAAACTCAAAGGAAATCTCACTAGTTTCTTCAGAAACATTTTTCCCTCTTGCCTCTAAATGAGTTTCCTGAACACAAACTTCATCTAATTTGTAGGGTTAAACATGAGAATGGTATATCTCAACTAACCATACAATCCTCCAATATAATTGAGAAAAGTATCTTGTGAGGAAAAATCTATACCCAAATTCAAAGCTCTTTTCCTAAATTCTTGAGTATAATATTACACATTTTTCCCTTTAGCTTGCCTAAAGTTCTACTAGTCCATAATAGATTTCTACATGTATGCTAATGTATAAAATTGACTTCTTATTGTAACAAAAAAATCATTCCAAGAGGATAAAACCTTACCATGTTTCTTCATGTCCTCTTGAGTTTTGGCTTCCCACCAAATTAGTGTTGCACCTTCAATCTAAGAGAAGCAAGCTAAATCTTGGTTTCATCATCTTTGATTCTTTGTATCTTGCAATATACTTCAATCTGACAAATCCAATTATCTAATCTTTCTCCATTTACCTCTCCATTGTACATAGTCAGTTCAAACTTAATATTAAGCTTAAGCAAAGGCGTTTTACCATGACTTTTTTGGGATTTTGGATGTGTTTGTGAAAGGGTAGAAGAAGTTGAAGATGAGGAGGAAGATGGAGATGAGGATGATGATGGAGGTGAAGGTGGGTTGTCAACATTCCCTCCATTCCCTTTTGGATGTTTGTCTCATTTTCCTCCATGAGGTTTTGAGCTGTCTCCATAAAGTTTGGAATTCCTCTCCTCATATAGAACTTTAACCATATTTGACATCTCAAATAATGTTTTTCTAAAAGTCTTATCATCTTCAAACATCTCTTCGAGACCTTATTCATGTACCATGAATATTGAAGCTTGAGTAGTGTTTGTTCTCCTTGAAACAATTTGAGATCTTAACGCCACCAATTCTCCTTCTCCTCTCTTGAGCTTCAAACTTGTAAGCATAAGAAAAACACTTGCAAACAAATCAAATCTTCACAAAACCTATTGCTGAGATACAAGAAATGATCTAAATGTGTAAACTTGAATATTTTAGACAATTTGCAAGTTAAATTTATATGTGTATTGGGTAGAGGATCAACTTACTAAACACATAAACAAGTAAATTTAAACCAAATTTTACAGCCAAACATAGAAAAAACCAGGATATCTAAAACACATAGCACAAGCATGATAAATGAGTTCACCCATCTCTTGGGCTACATCTTCTGGTCCAACTTCCAATGTAGGGCTTCCTTCATTAGAAATGCTCAAAAGTGTGTTTACATTATTTATACTACTCAAATATCAAAAATCGTGTCTCCAATGGATCCAACACTATCAAAAACCCATGTTTTGGTTGTGTTTTGCACCTCATTTGGCCAAAACTTGAGAAAGTTATGCTTGTTTCATCCTTTTCCCAAATTATACAACTAACCATCCTACAATTAAGCCTCAACCTAGCTCGAGCACCCCAAATGCAGAATTGTCTCACCAAACCTGGAAAAAATCATGCCCAATGAGTGAAAGTGTAGTACCATTAAAGGTTCCATTAAGCCCTAGTCCTGAAAATCCTGGATGCGTGACGACCATATGACCACATAGGGTGTCAAATTTTTAAGGTGTTGTTTGGCCCCCATATGGTGCACGCTCTTGGTTCCATACAACACATATGAATGTGGGTTAGCCCCCTTCTCTGCATGTGCTAGTGGTCTCATTACGAGGTCATATGGCCTGGGGCTGACCCCCTTACCCCTTTGTGCCATGGTCTACGGTTGCGTTAAATGTTTGGGCATATGGATGTGTATAGGGTTGTGCTGCAAGCTATGAGGGTTGGGCTAGGCCCTAGCCCTTGGCCCCTCACCCATGGTCCTATGGCCTAGGGGTGGCCAAGGGCTAGGGAATAGCCTGACCCCTCCCCAAATGTGTCATTCACCAACATTCAAATGTAATATGCATTCATCATATATCAAGTAATAATGTGGTGGAACAATGGTATTTTACTTTGTTGATTGGTATGAGGTCCAAGGTTCGAACCCAAGGGGTGACGTTCGGCATCCAAACAAGTTTTGGCCTCCATGAAGAAGCCACATGGTAGCCACTAGTTGGCCCACGTAGCACTCCCTCATTGGGCGACTTCACCAAAACCATTAACCAATAGAATTACACCATGTAACTAACTAGTCACCTAATGCCAAGTGTTGACCAATAATTGGTCAATGGAGGACCAGTTAGCATGCCATGTTGCGGCCCAGGCAACGTATGGAATGCTGACTGGGTGCACTTATAATTTTGTTTCCAATTTTTTTAGTTGTTTCCCAAATCTATCAGAACACGTTTTTGGGAGCATCTGATATCAGATTTGAGTGAAACGAGTTGTGTTGGATTTAAATTTCCGAGATCTATCTAATCGTATAGGTTTCTAGCTCTGTCACATAGTTTCAATTTTGAGCATTATTTGATCCACTGGATCACTGATGAAGAAGGAAACATCATATTTGAGCCTAAAGTAGTCATAGAAAGAAGAACTTGATAGCTACAAAATTGATTAATTTCATAGTATCTACTTAAGTGGAAGAACGTACCCGCTGAAGATTCCACATGCAAGGGTGAGAATTTTATGCAGAAGCATCCAAAACTACTTAAGCATTGAGGACAACATTATTTTGAAGGAGAGGGCCATGTTAGGTCCCTATAATACTAGTGTATCCCCCATATTTTTATTGTTAGTGTATCCCCCTATTTTTATTGTTGTGCCCATGTATCCCCCATGTTGTTATTGTTGTTCCCTTAAATTATTATTGTTATGTGGGCTCTAATTATATTTTGACCCCTTAGGCTCCTATATATACCAAGGAGGTATTGTGATTTGTATCATCCAAGAATTTTTCATTTATGTAATGTCAAGGATGTCCCCCCCTCAAAGAGGATAATTTTTATGTCATTGATCTATCTTTTATTCTTCTTTTTGAGTTGGTTGCATAACAATTTATGTGCCTAATAGTGGCGAGTTGAAGAAGCTTATGTTGAGGTAGTTTCATGTCAAGCCATATTTAGGCCACCTAGGATATCAGAATACTTTGAACGTTTTTAAGAAGTTCTACTATTGGTCGAATTTGAAGAATAAGGTGGTTGAGTTTGTTGCAAGGTGCTTGGACTATCATCATGTGAAAGTTGAATCCAAGAATCTATCTGGTCTATTGTAACCTATTCCGATTATAGAATGGAAATTGGGGGTCATTTCCATGGAATTCATTACAAGATTCTCGAGGGCGTCGAGGCATCATGATTCCATCATGGTTGTGGTTGATAAGTTGAGAAAGACAGCTCACTTCATCGCAGTGAAGTCTACTAATTCAGCTAGTGAGGTAACTTAGATCATGATTAGGGAGATAGTGAGGTTGCATGGAGTTCCCAAGAAGATTATATCAAACAAAGATGCCAAGTTCGCTTCCAAGTTTTGGAAGGATTTTTTTCCGGCTTAGGGATAGAGTTCGCCTTCAGCACAACTTATCATCCACAAACATATGGAGAGACAGAGAGGGTTAACATGATTCTTGAGGATATGTTGAGGATGTATGTCATGCATCAACTGAGGGAGTGGGAGGAGTATCTTCCATTGGTGGAGTTTTCTTATAGTAATGGGTATTAAGTTTCCTTGAAAATGAGTCCATTTGAGGCTCTGTGTGGGTGGAGTTGCAATACTCCTATCACCTAGAGTAATCTAATGAAATTGTTGTTGATTGGACGAGATATGTTGGCTAATATGGAGCAGGAGATGTATGTTATTAAAAGAAATTTGAAGGAATCACATAGTAGGTAGAAGATTTATGCATACCAACATAGAGAATTCAAGGAGTTTCAGGTTGAGGAGCGTGTGTATTTTCACATCAAGCCCAAGAGGAGATCCTTGAGGATTGGGTCATGTGCCAAGTTGGAACCTTAGTATTGTGGGCCTTTTGAGATCCTGAAGAGGATTGGAATAGTGGGTATGCTTGCACTGCCACCAAGAGTGAAAGTCTATAATGTTTTCCATCTTTCACTACTTATGAGACATGTGCAGGATGTTGATCATGTAATTAATTGGTTTGTATTATTGGTGGAACCAGAGGGAGAGTTCTGGCCAGAGCCACAATGAATATTGCAGCATAAACAACTCATTCTTGACAACTAAGAAATAGAGAAGGTTAAGGCGCAATGGAAACACTTTGGGAACAATAAAGCTACATAGGAAATGGCTGATCAAATTTGAGAATTATATCCTTATTTATTTTCTTATTGAAGAAAATGAGTTTTTTTGATATATATAATATATATATATATATATATATATATATAGATATATATATATATATATATATATATCATTATATATATATATATATATATATATATATATATATATATATATATTATATATATATTATAATATATATATATATATCTATATAGTTTGCTTGTTGGAGCCTGGCCCAGGTTCATAGGTAATTTAGCCAAACAAATCCCAGTACTACTGGCCCTTTCAGAAACATTCCACGGAGTGCAAACTGAGGTCTCACCTAAAGTAGTATGGGAGGGTTCTAGAACTAGGCTTCTGCACCCTGGAGATGTCTAATGAGTTTCAAGTGGTCTGCGGTTCGACCTTGTGTGCACGTCGCTATGCACACTTACTCGTACATCGCAACCTGAGATGCTGCCTTCGCGTAGCCCTACTCGAGGGTCGAATGTTGTTATTACCCAAGCCTTTACTAGTATTTCGTTGTTATTTAACTAACTTAGCTTACTTGCATGTGTAAAGTATACTTAGCAATCTAAATCATTCATACAGGTGCGTAGAGTAACTAAACAGTACATTTTCAATTTATATCAAACATGTAATAACCCAAGAATAGATACACATAATTAAGATAAAAATTCTCTTTATTATTCTCTTTCTCAGTTACAGACTCGACTCTACCCTGCACACTCAGCTATAGGGGTCCGTGCACTCAGCTATGGACTACTAGGCCTCTACGCACTCAACTATAGAGCCTTCTCCTACCCCATGACACAAGACACACTTAGGCTCTTTCTCTCTACTTCTACTTCGCTTCTACCTTTCCATCTATTACTTCATTGTCTTTTACACTTATAGCCTCGCTCTATTTATACAATCCCATGGTTCGCTGACCATGGTAGGCTGACATTACATTACAAGACTAGGGTGGACAACCCTGTGACTCTATCATACATTTTGCGCTCCGCACCCGTAATTCATGGAGTCTTTACAAAAAAACTTGGGCTTTGAGCCCCAAAACATGCCTTGGGGGGATTCCATGCCCAACAGGCCCCCAACACAAACATCGTGACTTGCCCTCGAGTCACTCGGTCGGTGCGGCGATCTTGACGTAGAGTCCCTCCAACTGTTCTCGAACAGTACTGAGATCCACAGTGCATTGAGCTACTGCTTGCTGAATCTGTTGCATCTGCTTTTTCCGAGACCTCTATGTCTGAATTGTTTCCATACATCTGTATTGGTATTCGTTGCATATGTTTATAGTCTCGTTCCTTTGTCCGACTCCTCAGAGTGTGAAGACTATGCTTCGACCAGCTAATTAGATAACCAGCCTACTCGTGTAGGGCTTCAAGCGGCTACCTTTCAATTCGCCTGGGAAGAATTCTCCATTTAGTTTGACTATCTGGATCATGCCTCCATCTATAACCTCCTTAACCATGTATCGTCCCAGCCAATGTATTCTGAATTTTCAAGGAAATTTTTCAAACTTACTATCATACAACAACACTAAGTCATTTACCTTGAAGTTGCGCGACTTGATATGGTGGTCGTGCCAAGCATTTTCATGCTGCTTTTGGACCTGCTGATGAAAACCAGCCAAGAACCGATCCTCCTAAATTTCTTCCAATTGCACGAGCCTTTCCTCCAAATCTTCGCGGTCCATCATCCCATGAGCGCTGCTATGCGTAGACTAGGTACGATATATTTCATTGGCATGACAACTTCCACACCATAAACTAACCGAAAAGGTGTTTGTCCCATCAGTTTCTTGCACATTTTTCAATAGGCCCATAGCACTGCCTGTACGTGCAGGTCCTAATCGCTTCGCTGCGTGCTGCACACTTTGGTTAGTGCAGTCTCCAGTATTTTGTTGAATGCTTCTATAGTCCCACTAGCTTATGGGTGATACGGTGTACTTTTGTGATGATACACCTGAAACTCTTCTATGAGCGTGCTGATGGTTTCGTTCAGGAAATGTGTTTCGCGGTCACTCATTAATATTTTCGAATAGCCAAATCTGATCAACATGTTTTCAAACAAAAACTTCGCAGTTGTAGCGGCCATGGAGTCTTTGACCAGCTTTGCATCGGGTTTTAGGGTGATCTTCATCATCCCTAAGTCACCAACGATCCCTTTTAAGTCCATAATCTTGGTCAGGAATAAGTCTTATTACTCATGCAGTAGCTCAGCAGCCTTATCCACTGTGGCATCATCCTAATAGTCACCGAGCATTGCATACTTTGGTTCAACCTCAATCCCAATGTTTACCTGCTTCATTTTTAACAGTGCGGTGATGTCAGGATCTTCAATCAATGGTCCTCAAACCTCGGGACAGCCTTCAGTTTCTGGAATGTTAATTTCCCATGGATCCTCATCATCCTCCTTAATATGTACATTGTAACACTCCAATGCGTAGCTCAGCTGGGTCGCCCATTTCGACTAAAGCACTTCTATTAGTTCCTAGGGTATTTTGAAGATAGCTACCTTTACTGCTTGTA
This sequence comes from Pinus taeda, assembly GCA_000404065.3. Lineage (NCBI taxonomy): Eukaryota > Viridiplantae > Streptophyta > Pinopsida > Pinales > Pinaceae > Pinus > Pinus taeda. The sequence continues at coordinate 1,980 of APFE031344510.1, read as the reverse complement.
GCACATCATCAACTGTATTCCACCAATGATCTTCAAATGTGAAGGTTAATAGGAACCCTTCATGCAAGATATCCCATTCACTCATGCCATGGTGGAGCTTTGTCTCAGTATACCAATTCATGGGTATGAAATCCAGGGTCTCATAGAAAAAATGCTCCCATTCAGGTTGCGGCTCTTCCCCATAGACCTTGGTCCATTTCGTGAAGTGTGCACATGGATCATCTCATCTGTCATATTTTTCTATTTTCCGCATTTGCAGTTTTCCAAACTGTAGGTGCATCATCCTTCTACATCCTCGTCAGTCCTTAAAATTCCACTAGTGCGTACCCCACCACCTTGCGGGCATAGCGTGCACTACCCATGTCAGAGCATTGAAACAATATTGTTCTGGCACTTCTCTCCCAAACTTGCTCAGGAAATCATCTAGTGTTGTCAACCCATCATTCACAGGTAGATCTATTACCTTTGTGGTCACGTAGTGCAGTGATCTTACCATCATGTTGCAGTTGAGTGTGGTTACCTCGTGTAACTAGTTCTGCCATCGTTCTATTTCCTCATCTGAATCTGATGTGCAGGAGCTTTCGTGCTCCCACGAAATCCTCCCATCCGTTGTTGGATTCAGCCAGTCCTTGTTCTGTGTGGTGATTTTGTAGATACAGTCTAGGTCGTCACCACTCTCATCATTGTGCACTTGCTCTATGTAGCGTGATCCTTTCAAAATCTATAAAGGTACCACTACGCGTGACTTTTTCTCAAAAATCATTTTGCACTTCTTTAGATTTATCACTCCATTTATGTGAGTGGCCCAATCTAACCCCAGTAGCATGGGATAGGGATTGTTGTCATCAACAATCTCTATCACTTCAAAATCTGCAAGCGCGCTCACACCTTCACCATCTACCGTTATTCCCTAAAATCTTCCCATCAGTAGGATCTTTTGCTGATTCACCATTCACAATTTAATAGGAGACCATTGCAACGCGGGGCTGCTCGTGACCTCCAATGTCTGCTTTGGTATGAAATTTGCATCTGACCCTAGATCTAAAATCACTTAATCCATTTCATATTCCCTGATTTGCGTAGTCAATCTCATCTCCCTTCCTCTTCACATAGTGTGCTTCCCGAGCTTCCAAACTACGCATGGTTCTCCTGACCCAGTGCACATAGTGATGAGTTCTTGGAGTCCCTTCATAGCCTTGATGTCGTTCAGTAGCTTCATGCATGTCTCTAGAAAGGTAGTAAGCATTGATGGGTCCATCTCGGGTTCTAGTTTGTCTTTACTACCTGAAGTGGAGGCCTCCGTGAAGCTCTTCTTAGCTTCCATGAATGTCTCCTTTGTACGCTCTGTATGCACAAGTACTAGCTCTTGCCACAGCTGTCACTTGGTCAGCTGACACAAGTACGCTAGGGGCTCAAGCCAACTTCTATGAGCTCTGAGAAGAAATTGTTTAACTAATGGATGGAAGCTAACTTGAAGGAAGCTAATCTATATGCAGAAAGAAACTGAAAAGATGAAAGAAAACGCAAACCCTAGCAAACCCTAATTTTACCAGCTAGCTCTACTGATGTAAGAAAGAGGATGCAAGCTACTAGGAGAGATGCCATTGACTTCTAAGAAGATGAAATGCATGTATCTAAGCTATGTCTATAGCAAAATCTAAAAGAACCATCTTTTTGTATTTTGGAATAAGTTGTCAGAATTATCATGCATGCGATTTAACTGTTTTTGACTATGCAGAGGTGGATTGGCAAGAGCAAATTCTTCGAAGAGGTCGAGAAGGTTCAGAGAGGGCCTAAGGGGTCCCTAGCACCCTTCGTGAGATTTTCACAGAGTTTGGCCTTCAAGAAACTGCTTTTGTGAGCTTCTACAGGAAGTCTGCAGGGGTCCTACAGGATGTGTGGAATTTCTACAGGATGTCTGTAATTTTCTACAGGATGTTCAGAAATGGGATTTTGGAGCATGGATGGAGGGAAAAAGGT
>APFE031344506.1:0-16720 GCA_000404065.3 Pinus taeda | reverse complement strand
CAAGCCTGCTTACCATGATCATTGGGAAATAGTCTAACCGACATTACCAACACTGCATACCAAAACAGGGCAATGGCTTATAAGCATAAGACAAGGGTTCTCATCACGAGCCAGCTTGTTCGATTAGATTACAACCAGTGAATGGCATTGTCAAAACAGCTGGCAACCAAACCAGGACAATAGCTTTTTATCTTACAAAAAATGGAAAAGAAAAGAAATTCAAAATATGAAAACATGTTTTGAATTCATTCTTTTAATCATACTTTGAGATGGGAGGGGTCATGGACAATCAAATGGTTAAAAGGTATCCCTGTCGAAACTATGAACGTTTGCTGGCAGCAGAGGCCCTACTTGTGACAAAGGAGTCAATTAAAAAGGCTAAGCTGGAAAGGTGTTTTGTTTTATCATTATAAACCAATAGAGGCCAATTTAAAACTTAGAATGTCTTTAATTTTAACGAGAGAAGGAATTAGCAAAAAACATGCTTTTATTATATTCAGAATGTGTGTATACTTATTTATATTAGAATTTTCCTTTTTGATAAGATATCTATGTAAAGAAAGTTCAAATATTCCAATATTTTTTCAGAGATAATTGTTTCTTACAGTGAATCGCTAATTGTTGTGCTATACAACAACCCCCCATTTCATAAAAATTTACTTTAGAAAACTGTAATATGAAATGGGTCCCTTTTAAATTAAATTGGTATTAACCTATCACTCCTCTAAAGGTCTGGAAACAAATGAAACATTATAAAACCCTTTTTGAGTTAATAAATAATCGGTCTTGTAATAAAATGAATAATTCCTTATTATTGCGATAAAGCGATTGCAAGATCGCATATCGCAATAACAAAGAATGCATAACAAAGACCCATTGATTCTCCCTGATGCGACAAGCACGAGTAACCAGCGGTTATTGGGAAAACAAACAACAAAAGGCCCCTCTCCTTGCTCTGATGCAATATCGCTATCAGCAATCGGGGAATGTGATATGAATATAACGAAACTTTCCTCCTTAAAGCTCTCGATGCGAGTTAAGCGATGTCGCTATCGGCGATCGGGGATTCCACAATAACTTAAATAAAACTGCCCAAGGCTTCCTCCGATCGTCGATTACGATAAAGCCAAGCGCAACTTTCGAAAAGGATTGATATGGCTTTGGTATATTATGTTAATTATTATTAAAATCTTTTCTCTTCCCGATAGTGATTCACTTGCGTCCAAACGCCAAAAAATCAAATCCACGCTTAAACGATTATTCGGCAAATAAAGGATATAATGAGCATTTAAATGATTGATAGGTTTAAATGGCCAATTAATGGAGTAGTTATGCCTAAATCCCTTTAGAGATTGTATCTGCGGGAGCCTTATGATAATCTTCCATTATTCATTGATTGGCACAATTCCTCCATACTTGGTTTTCGCCATCTATTCTCCGCATTACGTTCATTTTATCTCTTGTGCAGAGCTTTTCCGCAGTAGTGAATTCAGACCAAATGGGGAAGAAATCTAAGAAATCTGGAATAGCTTCAGCTTCTGCGGTAACAGGACAACATGCCACCGATCTGGGACTAAGCAAAAAAGGATTAATCTGAGATACCACATGTCTCGGCCTCGACAATACTACTTAGCATAGCATTTACAACCTGGTTGAGGCCGAGGAACCTCAGCAAACATTGGTATAAGCTACAGTAGGCTCAAGCCAGAAGTCTGATGCTACTCTAAAAGATTTGACTGATTGCTACCTGCACAGGATAGCGGCTTGAGAGCAAATTCTTCCATATACAGATGTGGTGAGATGGGCCATTGAAGAAATTCCAATTACGAACAGAACATTCTGCACTATTGATGGGAGAGTATTCGGTTCATTTCAGCCCAATGAGTTGAGACAAATGTACTATTTGCCCGAACCAGAGAAGAAGTATAATAAAGCATTTCTGGAGAAGTTTAGAGATGAAAATGAGACTGAATCGGAGCCTATATGGGAATGGAGAGAGAACCCGACGAAACACAAACATGAGTCTTCGGGTAAGTACTCTGTCGATTCCTTATGTTCTCCTTATTGTTATGCTAGAGCCATGATGTCTCAAATATGGGGATTGTATGATTCTTCAAAATTTTCCATAGAGATGGTACCTTTGATGGAAGCAGCATGTAATAGTGAAATCATGGATTGGGGGACTATATTATCGGATAAGTTAGCTACAACTATTCTTGACTTCAGAAACAAATTCTGTGTTACTTATAGGTTCATCCCTCCATTTTACTTTAGTGCCTACATTTTAGACACCCTCTATTTTAATTCCGAGTTTCCTGTGTTTAGGGGGAGATGACTCACAGGAACCCTATGCCCATTCATATCTACCACCAGAAATTATGGAAAGCTCATTATAAACGACCACTTATATCCAAGTCTGCATGATCAGCTACCTATTTACTATGCAATTTTTGATAGACTCTCCTAAGATCTCCCTCAGCAGAGATTTGACTTGAAACCTTAGAACCTGGTTATGGAGAAAAAAAATTCACTTATGTAAGAGTTTCGCATCAGGCCAGGCCTCATATCCTCCCCTTGTATATACCAGAAAAACTATTAGCTCGAGAGATAGCATATTAGCTTACAACCACATCAGCTACAAAGACTCTCAGGAATTCAAAGAAGCAAGTTTGGCCTCCTTTTCCTCTAAGGTGTGGCGTCTATACTTTGCATGATTATAAACATGTAGAGAAAGAGGCGGAAACGATTAATATACTAAGTCTCTCCACTCTGCCTAATAGACTCTTTGATTCGAAAAAGGTCATCTATAATGTTCTAGACCAGGCCAAACTCACTAAATTTGAACATAAGGAAGATGAGTTTGATGACCTGTTCTCCTCAGCCGAGTCGATATTTCAGGTGCAGCAGATAGCTAGAACGAGATACCATGATTACGAGTTATTTGAATTTAAAAAACTTAGAGAGTAGAGGTTGCAAACTCTGCCTCTAGATTTGTTAGCCACTGCCCTGATGATACAATCAAGCGAGCCTAAGCAGCAGCTTACCAACGAACCTCCTGCTACATCCGAATCTTTGAAGAAGTCCAAAGAAGAGAGCAGGAGGAACTCCGGAGGTTAGAACAGGAAGAGGCAAAGAGGAAAGAACAATAGGAAACACAGAGGAAAGACAGAGAGGAAGCATAAAAGAAAGAATATGAGAGAATACGGGAGGAGGAACAGAAAAAGCAGCAGGAGCAGAGCAGCAAGGAGGTGAGTGTCGACACTCAAATTGACCCAAGATTGCTTCAGGAATGGCAACAATTTAATTCAATTATTAGCAATCTTGAGAGCTCAATGGATGTCGATACATCCAAAGCGGCTGATACATAGGATACAACATCGAAGGAGGTTCCAAGCAAAGGAGCCAGCGGTCTACCCCTGACTACAAAAGTAGAAATAATTCCCAAGGATCCTTCAGATCAAATTATTTTGCAGATGGAGGATATTCCTCCATTGGATGTTTTCTATAGCCCAAAACACAGGGTTGTAATAAAGCGACAATGGAAAAGGAGAATGATTGATCAACCCTCCCTGTTCCTTGAACAAACAGTAACAGCCAATGTGGTGTGGAAGGAAGAATTCGACCCCTCCGATGACCTAACAAAGTTGTCCCAATATGTTGGTGCCTATTCGGCAGCCACCATGGATAAAGCATCAGAGGTAAGCAATTTGTTGAAAGAAAAGGATCAGGTGATCGCTTCACTACAAATACAGCTATTGGAGGCACAACAGAAGGCAGAACAACTACAACAACAACTGTCCACGCAGCAATAGTTAAATAACCAACTCAACAAACAGTTGCATGAAGAGAAACAGAGGGCAGATTCGGGAGCGATTCAGAGACAGAAAGAATTATCAGAGGCATTAGCAAAATTGAAGGCAATGAATGAACAGATGGCAAAGACAAAAGATGAGCAAATTGCTCAATTATCAGCTCAAGTAGAGAAGTTCAAGAGTCTTGCCCAGCCTGCCGATTTCAGAGCAGAGGCAATACATATTAATAAGGCACTAATAACACAAATAAGATTGTTGTTTCATGAAATTGCTGAAGTTGAACCTCTGTGCGACATAACAACATCTATAATAGACAAATCAGTTGATGCCAGGCAGGATTTAGAGCAAGCCGATGAGACTTTAACAGATTTTCTTACTTGGCAGGACACTAATGAGGGACAGGTACCAAACTTGCCCAAAATTTTAGAATCCCATAAAGAAATTATATTCATGGAGTGGCAGTCTCAATTAATGAAAGCAGAGAGAGCGGTTTCTAGATGCAAATTATCTACGAACAATTTGATTGACTTGATTAACAATAATCTCTATTTATCTAACATGATTTCTCAATGTACACCAGGTAAATTATTATCAGCCAAGACATTGGAGCAATCATGTCACCAAGAGCTAGAAAAAAATGGGAGATTGATCTCAGGAATTAAAAGTTTAACTTGGGACACCTATTGGTTGTTCCTAGTAAAACCATACAGCCAGAGAGCCGCCCTCAAATGCCTAACAGATGCAATCGGGTGTATCATTTCCGATATACACGATGCCACCTATGCTACTCAAATCAATTCTCGTCTCAGCCGCCCTCAAGGAGTGGAACCAATGCTGGCAATATACCAACTCAGGACAAAAGGCAAATAGCCAGAATGATGAATCATGCTACCGATTACCAGATTGCTATGGGGGAGATATTCAAGATCGGATTATACCAATTTAGTAGCATTTTAATTTTGTAGTTTGTTAGCTTAGTTTAGTATTTATAGACCCTTTCATGTATTTAGAAAGGGTCGTAATTTTTTGTATATGAATTAAGCCTGAAGTTGCACCACTGTACTTCAGGCATATTCTTTTATGAAAACTTGACCAATCTTTCCAAATTTTGATAACGAAGCTTTTATGTGGATGTGCACTACTGCCTTTATTTAAAAGTATTTCTGAGTCAGAAGAAGGAATTCTAATTGCGATTGAAGTTGGGAATGATTTGCAGCTCATATGGTACTATTATCTATGTCTGAGTTTATTCTTTTTACGTGAATTGTTGTTTAATCATTATTGCTATTATTGAATATGTGAATGTGTTTTAATAGTAAAACTTTATACTTTCCACTATTGGATGTTTACAGTTTTCTATTCTTCTAATCATGCATGTATCAGTAGTATAAAAAAGAGAAGTGTAACAATGTTTTATCAATTAATTCGTTCAACTATTTGAATGAAGCAATTATCATTTAAATGAATGTCTTTGTTTATTGAATAGTGTCGTCTATATGCCTATCAGTGAACACAGATCACTAAACGTTGCACTTACAAATAGAAGCTTCCCGTGATAAAATATTCATCTACGTTTTCACTCATAGAGTAAGTCCTCCATTTATTATCACTTATTAGAAAACCAATCATTCATCCACCCCCTTTTATTCATTACTAGGAAACTGGTCTCATTATATCCAGTCGAAGCCACCATCCCAAATGGAAAAGGAGTTGTATTAAGGTCTGGACCAGATGGTTATCCCCCGATGTTGATGCAACGATTTTCAGGGCATCAACAAGTCCATCATGAACTTCCTTTTCATTTTCTATTTCAAGTTTCTTGGTTTTGGGTGGTATTTGAATCACTAACTTTTTTCTCATCCTGTTCTAGTTGCATTACTATGGGAAGAGGCTTAATTTTTCTAAAAATAACATTCTTGCAATACAAAACTTTTCTAGGCATGAGATCCCAACTTGTACCCTTTCACCCCAAAGCCATAGTTGATGAAAATACAATTCATAACATTGATATCTAATTTCTTCTTCTTCTCCTTAGACACATGAACACATGCTTCACAACCAAAAACATGAATATGTTGAAGTGAGGGCTTCTTGCCTGTCCAAACCTCCACATGGATCTTATCCACAAGACTTGATGTGGGAAATTTTTTCATCAAGTAATAAGAAGTAGATATTACTTCTACCTAGAACTTCTTCTCTAATCTAACTCCATTAAGCATACTCCTACTTCTCTCCATCAATGTTCTAATCATCTATCCTCTAACTCCATTCTATTGAAGGGTATATGGAGTCAGCTGATGTATTTCAATGCCATTCTCCATAAAAAACTTATCAAACTCTATAGAATAAAGCTCGCCACCATTATTAGCCCTCAAAAACTTAATATTTCTACCAGGATGATTTTGCCAAAGAGATTTATGCTCCTTAAATTGACTAAAAGACTCATATTTAATTCTAAGAAAATATAACCATGTCCTTCTAGAATAATAATCATTGAATGGTACATAGTATAATCCCTTATAAATTGAAGGAACTTTAACTGTACTAAATACATAAGAACAAATTAAGCCCAACAATCCAAAATATTTTTGAGAACTAGACTAAACTTGAATACAATTTGTTTTTTCCATAAATGCAATGCTCACAAAAATCAAATGCAAGAGCACAATGATTCAATCCATTGGAAAGAAATTTTATTTTTCAAGGCTCCTATGCTAATCTCACCTATGTGGCCCGAGATTTAGTGCCATGGCATTGCATTCTCTTAAGGAAGATTATTTTTTGAAGTTGGAACCAATTTAGGAGGCTTTGATTATGAAGGCATAGTTCTTATAGATCTCTCCCCTACAAAAGTTGAAGAACTATTATGCATAGTAATGCATACATTGGAATAGAACAAAATTCCCATGTGAACACCCTTAGCGAGTACCATATCTCTTCAAACCATCTTACACCCATTATTAGAGAAAGTAACTTGTACAACCACATTATTAAGTCTGCTGGCTAATAGTAGTCTTCATTCTAAACTTGGAGAGTGAGAAACTCCATTAATCCCGTTACTCTACCATGAGGGAATTCGATCAATACTCTACTACAACCAACTATGATGGGAGGAAATTCATCATCAAGGTATACCATACGACCATCATATTTCTCATATATTGAAAACCAATGTTGATGGGAAGTCATATGGAATGGATCCTCAAATCCTATTAACCTTGCACTCTAGCCTACCCGAGTTTCCAAAGATACAACAAAGGCATCTCCATCGTCCACTTGTGAATATTTTTTATATTCATCATCCAAATCATTATTTTCTTATTTTTCTTCTTCTTCATATTCAATTCCTTGTTGTACATTATGAAATTCTTGATATTTCAATAGTTCAAAAATATTTCCTGGACTTGTCAAGAGGATTATGTCTCCCACAAAATTTGTGATCTTACTTTTCTTCTCGTATTTCCTTTCTCCTTTGATTTTCCATGAATAAATAAGGCCTCACTAGTGGATTTATAAGGTTTCTACTCACGTCCTCTATGATTAAACCAACCATGAACTCATCAAGTACCAATGTATTTACAATGCTTCCATGGTCATTACCAAGTTCTCCTATGAATCTAGAAAAGAGCACAAAAAGGTCATACAATGTTCCACTTCACCCAATGTATTCATTCCAATTGAAATTAACTTGGGCATGATCGTATAAATTCATTTAGTTGTTAAGCTACAAAATCAACATAACCCATTATCAAGGAAAGCAAATTTTTTCGTAGAATATGTTTGTTATCCAAGAATTGAGCCTGATATAAATCCACAAACTTCTTTCAAAGAATTTTTTTGGTTTTTCTTCAAAAAGATTCAATAGTGTCAAATTGGCCAAATGATCCTAATAAGGCTTCTCACCTTTCTCTTCAACACATCCACTATTGATATTTCATACCAATGGGTTTAATTCTAGGTGCTACAACCCATAAATCTCAATCTACAAGAAGATCCTCGATCTCGAGTGTCCATAACTAAAAGCTAGTTCCATTAAACTTTTCCATTTCTAATGTAGACGTGCTTTCAATTTCCCTACAACAAGATTTATTTTTGCAAAATCTCCCACTCAAGCTAAGATTAGATTTTAAAACCTTGTCCCTAACACCTTGGATATGACATGATCAGGATTTGAGTATAAATGAAAGGAAACAAAGGTGTGAAATGTGCTTCCCACATTAATCAATGAGAAAGGAATGTGTAAAAACTTAAATCATAGTAATTTTAAACAAATGAAATAACAACAAACCATGAACTTGGGAAAACCTTCTTGGGAGAAACAAAGCCAACACTCAAAATCAAAATCAATGTATTATTCAACAACTAAATGATTACAATGCACAGTCTTTGTGTGCTCGACAAGACTGTTGTACAATAGCATAAGGATCTAAGAGAAATTATAGTAGAATAAATGTAATGTAAAACTTACACTATGTTTTCTCCAACCCTAGCATTGAATAAATAGGCATAACAAAACCATAAAACATTCATCATTTTCCAATTCTATATATTGCAAACCATTAGCAAGTAATTGGCCAACTATTGTTTATCAGTGTTCAGTTCCCACTAGTAATTTACATTTATTCCTTGCCAATACTTAGTTGTTATTCCCTACTATTTCCTTGCATTTTTTCTCTACTATATATCTACATTTATTCCCTGCTCCGCTACAACATTATAAGATGTATGACACACCTATCCCAATTTCAGTTTATCTATAGAATTTATTAGGAAGAAGAGTGGACCCCAAGTCTAAATTCTCATATTTTGCTAATAGTAAAGGAATATTTGTGTAATTGTTCCAAAACTAACTTTTGTGTCATAACATTATTTTGACAATCTCTTCAAGGGTTACAAGCTTTGTTGAGTGTTCTAAAAGTATTTAATTTTAATTCCAAAAACATAAATTTCAACTAAAAATATTATTTCAATTTTGAAAGTGTAAATTTTGATTATAAGAGTGTGAATATTGAATTACAAAAATGTGTACTTGGATTATGATATTGTGGATTTAGATTCCCAAGTATGTGTTTCAAATTCCAATATTAATGTCAACAGATTTGTTTATATATGTGAATTCATTTAACTATGTCGTACATGTTGGTAATGTATTGAATTATTTGTAGGTAAATCGATCCACATATCACTGATTTATGGGGGGCATGAGGGACCAATTGGCCCCTCATCCTAGGGTTCAAGGCTAGAGTCCTAAAAAATAAAAGATCCATTTTTGGTTTGTTTTTTGTTTTTTCGGCCAATGGTTTTTGGTCCATTATAATCTAATCTAGATTAATGGATTAATTTTGTAATATTGTGTAAGTTAATGGATCAAGGTAAAGAGAAACTATCCTGTGGATAGTTAAGTTAATACAATGAGATATCAAGGGTAACTCTAAGTTAGACTAGTTTTCTTGGTTAACTGTTTCCAGGGTAAATCTTATGTACATTGTTTGTAAGTGCATCATCATTTCTTTCTACTTTATTATTTTGTGAGAATTGTCTTTATTAAATTGGTTTATTAAGATATTCATCTAGGATTAGATCAATATTATTAGATTTAATCTCTTCATATATGATTAGATCAAGATTAGGAATGTTGATGATATGTTGGATTGTTTGACTCTTGTTCATAAATCAGACCTTGCCCCTACTCTAATAGACCATAACTTTATGCCTTACAACTCTCCCCATCATAAGAATTGAAGACATTTTACCAAGAATCATATTTCTCGGAATATCGTTGATCATTCTTTTATATATTTGCAGAAGCATTGTGAAAGGATAAATCATGGACCAATGGAAAATATCCAGACCGATTATGGATGATCAATGTGTGGTCATGGAATACTTCGAACAACTAATTAAGGGCTTCATACAAATGTGTCTCCTTGGTTGCACATTCATACGAAATTACCTTTTCTTGCAACCAAATAATTGACAATGGTCAAATAAGGATCAATTGGAGATACCAATCAACTAGGTTTTGATTGTGTGGTTCGTCAACTGTGATTTAATTATTCTCTCAGTTTCAAGAGTGTTATTGACGTTATTGATTTCAATGAGTTATTGACATATTGGTTAATAGATCATCTAGAATTTGTACGATCATATTCCTTATGGCGTTGATAGATATGATTATGAACTACTATAATTGATAGAGATTGTTGGCATAATAGAGAATATTGTATTGACAAGTAATGGTCTGATCTTATCTAGTTGATTAATCAATTAGGACTTTGCTTTAGATAAAATTGGGAGAACCACAAGTTCATGGGAGCATCCCCTTGTCATTAAAATCCAGGTTGATACTAGTGGCCAATCAGCTATTCCATTTGGAACCCCACCATTGTTTCTTTCAGTTTCCTAGTTGTAGCATAACTTACTATTTTTGGCAGTTTTTCAGATCTTAAACTTCTAGAGCCATTTTGATGGCCTAAAAGAAGCTTTTTTGGGAAAACCAAGAGATAAAAAAAGTGTGTGACCAACTTATCAGTCTTGTTTTGACCTCCTCTTGGAAATATTTGAAATGACGTATTATCATATTAAAATGAAGATCGTATCCCAATGTTATGACCCCAGGAAGTTGACGTTACAACTAACCCTAACGAGGCCCGCAAGCATTTGGTGCTTCATCTCCCAGGGTTAGGTTTTTGGATGTTTAGGGTTTCCCATTATTTATTAATGATAAAAAGGCCTCAATGTCTAATTGTAACACTACTGAGAAGGCATGTAGCTGCCACATATCTTTTAAGAGATAAGCTACCATCACCTGAACTAGTTTCTTTCCATTCCACATGTAACACTTTTCAATACTTTGTTATTAATTAATTAAAGTTTTGTTTTCATTGTAGGTATACGTTTTTTTTTTTTTTGTATTTCATTTTTTTCCTACATAATTCTGGATCTCGTTGATGTTAAAGGGGAGATTTGGAGATAGGGGGTGTATTGCAGCAACGGGGGGAGTTCGCTCATTGCAAACAACGGGAGTATTATGGCAAGGGCGAGAATTCTTTTTGTCCTAGTGGATTATGTGTTTTGAAAAAGGGGGGGTTATTAAAAAAAATGTTGGCATTGATCTCAAAGGGCTTATATCATTGATATTATGTATAACTATCCAAGTATATTTAAAAGGGGTTTCTAGTGAAAAAGGATAAGTAGAAAAGTGAAATGGTGGTATCAAAACCATGGTTTAAGAATCCCATGGTATTTGGAAAAGTGAAATAAAAAGGGGAATTAATTATTTAATTAATGAATTGACGTAAATTCTTTAATTATCATGTTTGTTTATGAAAGGATATGATAATGTATAAAAACAAAAAGAATTGAAAGGAAAATTTGTGTGAGCAAAAAATTAATTTGTGGAGTGTGTTATCACTTAAAAAAGATTTTATATATGTAACTTCTCATCCCAGCCTGATGACAAAGCTCAGTGTTAGTCTATGTTGTTTTCATATTGTTTTTTCCCTTAGAGTCTGAAGTTTTAAGAGGTCATGAGTCAAGTATATTCTTATCTACCATTGGCCCCCCTTCATTCACCATTGTTTCATAGCCATGTGTCATTTTGTTATCCACCACCAAGCCTTTTGGTTAGCGCATGCATTCTTTTAAAGTGTTTTCACAGCGCATTTATTTTGTTTAGCAGTTTCGTAGCGCAAACCTTATTAGGGGATTTAACAACGCATTATTCAAATTTCAAACTAACAGTGCTGCGAAATCAGGGATTCGTGCATTTCGCAGCGAATCTTTCCCAAAATGTCAAATCCGTTAGGTAAATCAGAGGCTGCGTCATCTTGTGTCAGTTCATGTACTCCACTTATCACGTTCCACCACCCATCGCCATTATCACCACCATTAGATTTGTTGATACGCACGAATTACCATTTCCAAGAAAGGCCACCTTGCATAAGTCTTAATGATGATTGTAAGCCTTGCATGAATAACAAATCTGCAAGATTGCAATTTGAAAGATAACAAACGACAAGATTTCAATTTTAAATACAAGTGTAATCAAGTGAGGTAGCAAATCAAGCAAGGCAACAAATTCAAGCGAGGCAGAATTTCAAAAGAAGTTGAGTTTACAGTTCAAATAGAGATAGTATTCCTTGTTTGCAAGTCTTTAAGATTTCATGGAGAGACCAATGGAGAAAAAAGAACACAGATTCGGAAAATGTCTGAGGAATGAGCCTGAAGGCTTGGATATAGCACTGAGGAATAAAGAGGTGGAGAAGGTGTTTAAAAAGGCCGGGTGTTGGAATTTTTGCAAGAAGTTACAAGGAGGGCATGCACAGGTAACCAAAGAATTTGCGCTTAATTTCACAGGTTTAAATTCAAAGGTAGCTATGATAGAATTGTAGGTCTCGCCAGAGATGATATCCACTGTGACAGAGATTCCACGAGGACAAGAGAACTGGTTCAAAAACTTCAAATTTGACATGAATCCATGCAAGGAGTTTTTAAAGAAGGAGTTTGTAAATGCAGATTTAAGTAAGTCAGTGCCCAGGAGCTATGTCAAAGAGTCTTATGCACATTTACTCACCTGTATACAAAAATACCTGACTTGCAAAGGAAGGTATAATAAGGTGTATTCATACCATTTCAAGCTCCTTTTGCATTTCACAGGGAAGGTTTCCATTGATCTACCTTTTTATCTATTCCGTAGTTTGAGTAAGATGTGTGACAAAGTAGAATTGAGGAAGGAAGCTTTTGAAACTTCTCTGTTTCATCATGGCTTGATTAAACTACTGGTCTTACATGAGCTTCAAGAGGTAGGAAAATATTGGAATTCATTTATTTTTATGGCTAGTTTCAAAAGCTAGACTGGCCTCAGTCCTCTACCTGCAAGAGATCTTACAATAGCGGATCTTCAAACAGAAGCAAGAGCTAAGTGATTTCCAAAATTAAAAGCAAGGAAACAAGTGAGAGAGTTAGTACAGTCACTGATCATTCAAGATACACCTCAGCAATCAAGGAAAAAGCTCAAGCTAAAAAGATTTCACCGGAAGCAAGCACAACTGAAGTAGTCTCAAGGAGAAGAACAAGAAGTTAGATGTAAGAACCCAACCTTAGGGTCTACTACAAATATAGATTCTTCTGAAATTAAATATGATAAGAAGGGATAGCTTACCTACTTACTCTGCTTTTAAACAAATAAAATTTTGTTACTTACATTATAATCAACACAATTGAAGGTGGATATTTCATTCTAATTAACTTTACCAAAGTGGACTATGGAGGAATACCTGTGCCGGTGGCTGATGGAGATGCCTTTGTCCTGTTTCTCCCGCTGAACGCTCCTCTTGATGGACCCAACCGGATTTACCTCCCAGCCAACTAGGAAATAATCCCTAGCCCAGGAAACCTCCACAGGTTCCCTAGCCCTCCAAGCCCAAGTCCAACCAGATGTAGTATGTGTCCCAATGAAAGATCCAGACCAAGATAGCAATACTTCCCTCCTCTCAACAACCCAAGAAACCTACACAGGTTCCTAAGGTCTCCAAAACACAACAAGTCCCAACAATCACAACTAACCCCACAATCATAAGCAAGACCTCCAAAAAAAACCTCCCCTTTCTCTCTTCCCCCTTCCCTTTTTATACCCTCCTTCCCTTCTCCATCTCAACCACCTCTCATTAATGTCATTAACTTCTCACCCATCCTTATAGTTGACTTCTTCTTTCCAAGTAAAGCTAGGGTACATTTGAAATGTGAATGTAATTACATGGAGAGGACCATGTCTTCTCCTTAGTAATGTGAGGGTACCTTGGGTAATGGAAACTGAATATAGATTATTGATAATGGGTTGGAGAGGAACATATGTCTTCTCCCAAGTAATGTGAGGATACAATTGGGGAATGCAAAATGTAATGACATGGACAAGGACCAATGTATTCTCCTAATAAATGTCGAGGGTCATTGCGAATGAATGAATATATATTATTATAATGAGTTGGAGAGGACTATGCTTCTCCCAAGTAAATGTGAGGGTACATTGGGGAATGTTAAATGTAATTACATGGAGAGGACCATGTCTTCTCCTTAATAAATGTGAGGGTACATTGGGTAATGTGAAATGAATACATAAAAATTGAAATAATGGAAGGAGACCAAATTCTACCCAATATTCAATTTGAGAAGGTAAGTAGAGAATTTAAATAATGGAAATCATGAATTTTATATTAGACCTATATTTCTCAATATTTTCAGATAATGTAAAAATTAACAAAATTTATAGGATAAGATTTAAGTGGGGCATTACATACACCCCTCCTTCAGAAAACTTCTTCCCGAAGTTAGAATGAAAAGATGCAAGGAGTTTGAAAGCATATCAACTGGAGAGAGTTATAGCAATGAAATTGGATAAGTCCGACAATGACATTTCTTCCCATCAAGAGTCTCCAACTAATCTATATCCTCCTATCCACCCTGGCCTACTTCCGTTCCCACCCTATCCGTCCTCTGTTGCTTTATCAGTGGCAACGTCCATACTAACCACTGATAAAACCATCATGGTGGGAGTATCGAATACATCGACCTAACTTCCCCCAGCAAGCAACTGGCAATCGTCATCACACATCTAGGGGAGCGTGTCCATCACTGCCCTCCCACGATTCCAGGTTTCAGAGGATACATGGTGGGAAATGCCTCCACCCCTCCTGCAGAACTAGGGTCAATACCCTAATACAGACCACACTACAGAGCTGGTTGGACTTGTCATCTAATAATCCAGTCAGGTCGTCTTGCCACCTGTCATTTGCATTTTCTCGTGTTATAAGAGTGTATATCAAGCATATACGAAATGAAGTAAAATAATGTACATTATACCTTCCTCATGAGATGTCTCATCCTTCCTTCTTGGCTATCACATAGTTCTTTTCCCCTGTAGGTTAGTTCTCATTCATGCATTTATATAACAACAAGACATATAATCATCACATTACTAAGTCTAGTATCCATGTGTCATTCTAGGGTTTCTTGCTAAGTCCTTCATTTAAATAAAGCATACCCACTTGAGCTATATATATGAACCAAAAATAATTTTGATAAGTTACGTACTAGATAGTCAATCACTAAGTGAGTCATACATGTAGTCCATACATCAACCATTTCTATCATTAATATCAAATCTATCAACTGATTCATAGAAGTAGTTTTATGTGTCAACCAAATGCATCAATATTACATAATGTTCATAATTAAATAACATGGAAATAGGATCTTAACATAGGTAGCTATCTAAGTCAAAATAGGCATCACAGATTCTAAAAAAGTGAGGGGTAGTCACGACGCATAGTCTCTGCATCCTCTCAGGTAGCAGATCCTGGGCTATACTTGTCCCACTGGACCTTAACTTGGTCCATCGTGTGACGTCTGAGCTATCAAAACCTATGGTCCAATATGCGTAATTGCTCTACCATTACGGTTCCCATGTCCGAGACCTGCAAGTCCTGCCAATCCAGTTTGTGAGATTTATCAGAAACATAATGTCGTAAAACAGATACATGAAAACCATCATGAGTTTTATGCAAATGGGGTGGCAGTACAAGACGATAGGCTACTGGTCCAATCTTCTCTTTGATCCTAAAAGGTCCTATGAACCGAGGTGACAATTTCGTGCCCTACCCAAACCGGATGGTGCTTTTGTTGGCCGGATACGAATAAAAACTTGGTCCCCTACTTCATAACTGCGATCAATCCTATGCGAATTAGCATAACTCTTCTGTCTATCCTGTGCTTCCTTTAACCTTTGTCGAACCTGCTTTACCTGCTCCTCCATTTCTTGAACTAATTCCGGGCCAACTATCACTCGATCCTCCAACTTTTCCCAACTCAACGACGTCCTGCAAGGTCTTCCATATAGAGCTTGATAAGGAGGCATCCCGATTGAACTGTGATAACTGTTATTATAGGCAAACTCTACCAATGGTAAGTACCTTTCCCACTGAGTCTGATTATCCATGACATACATCCTAAGCATGTCCTCCAGAACCTGATTTACTCTTTCGGTCTGCCCATTTGTTTCTGGATGATATGCAGTGCTTAGGTTTAACTGAGTTCCCAGTGCTGATTGCAAACTTGTCCAAAACCTAGATGTAAATCGGGAGTCTCTAACAGAAATGATCTTTGTGGGCAATCCGTGCAGTCGGATAACTTCATTGACAAACACTCGCGCCACATCCTTAACATCGTAAGTGTCCCTTACTGGGATGAAATGGGCGCTTTTGGTCAATTTATCAACTATAAGCAATATAGCATTGTGCCTCTGGGAAGTGAGTGGCAAGCCCACCACAAAATCCATGGAAATTACTTCCCATTTAGATGTAGGGATGTCATGAGGTTGTAGGAGTCCTGCTGGATGGCGATGATCAACCTTCACTCGCTGACATTCAAGACATTTGGCGACAAACTGGACTATGTCATGCTTCATGCCTGCCCAAAAGAAGATTTTCCTTACGTCTGCGTACATCTTCTTTACCCCAAGATGTGCACAATAGAGTGCTCTATGAGACTCTCCGAGGATGGTTTCTTTTATACCCCCTTCCTTAGGTACGTACATCCTCCCTTGGAACCTCAATAGCCCATCTGGTTCAAGGACATATCCTTCAAACTTTGGTTCTATTTTCTTCCCATTTTGGATAGCTGAGATGAATTTTAAGTACCAACTATCTTCAAAGAGTTTCTCCAATAATTTCTCCCTTAAATTTACCCTTAAGGCTACTAGGGAGAAAGTTCGTGGCCTCCTGCTTAGTGCATCCGCCACTACATTCTCCTTTCCCTTGATGTATGAGATTTCAAAATCACACTCACTCATGAATTCGCTCCATCGCCTTTGTCTGGCGTTCAAATCCCTTTGAGTGAAGAGATGCTTTAGG
>APFE031344503.1:0-10018 GCA_000404065.3 Pinus taeda | reverse complement strand
AAATTTAAATTATTCATACATCATTACTAATAGTTTATGTTAGTTCTCGGTTTTTCAAGCAACAATCATCAACAACTGGAATTTTTTGCTTCGAGCACGCCTCGGCTCCCGCTCTGCAAACCCTCGAGATCCGCATCTCACGCGTTTTGCAGTCTACGAGCGTGCCCACCCTCTTGTTGGCACTATGGCATTGATTTAGAGTTATGGCACAGGTGTTGTCCTTGATGGAAACTCTCTTTGGTAACAGATCTCAGTTCAGGCTTTCAGAATGAAGGAAAAGACATATACGCAGGTTCATCTAGACTAAGGCACGTACACATGCGGGTTAGACGTTACAAAGGCACATATGCGTATGCACGCACTTTCACGCAAGGAAAAGCGTGTATATGTTGGAGAACTTACTTTTGGTCCGTGGTATTTAGTCCTTGGTATTTGAACCTATGGTTTTGGACCATGGTGTCTCGTCAGAAGTGTTGATCCCAAGTATTGGGTCCATGGTATTGATTTATTATGGTTTTGGACCGTGGTATTGTGGAAGGCCTAAGACTATAAAAGAGGAAGGAGATCATTTGGCAAAGGATTATCTGAATTAATTGAATATCTAATATGTGCTAGATCTGAAATATTGGTGATTGGGGTTATGGTGCAGATCTGGATCTGAATGAAGGAGGAACCTTAGTGCAAAGAGAAGGATAAGTTCTATCGATGGGTCATAATCTTAACGCTTGAATGATAGTATCTTTGTATGATTTTGATCTGTTATATGTGATGCATACTTGATCTATAAATTTGATAATCTGGGTTAATTAGTGTTTGAATATTTGAAAGAGTGAATTATCCTTTATAGATCTGTACACAGGTTCATTGAAGCGAAGGCACGTATACACGCTGGTTCAGTGAATGAAAACAGCATATACGCAGGTTGTTCCTAACACAGAAGCGTATGCACGCATGCTTCAGGTTATTAAAGTAGCGTACATCTTTTGAGTTGTGATCTAGCTGCTTCTATTTATTGCTGCAGTGTTCTGGGTTCATAATTTGGTGTGTAGTTACTGTTACTGTGATTTACAGCTGTCAGAGAAGTGTCTACTTGATTCAGTGCTAATTGGTGAAAAGGAGATTGTTTATGATTGATTGATGTTCATGGATCCAGTTTAAAAATTTATGAAACGTGGTCCTTGGAAGAAAGAGAAGGTTGTGGCCTTCTGTAGGTCAGCACCTATGTACTAGTATCTTGGCTAGTGCAAGAGCTAAGGGGGTTATAGCTCCCTTCCAGGATCAGCTGGAGAACGAGAGAGGGTTGTAGCTCTCTGCAGGTTGCAACCTGCGTACTGGTAAAGGACTGCACCAGTACATTGTAAAAGGAAGTTTCTAATTAAAAGAAGATAGAGACGAATTGCAGCAGGTGATTTTCACCCTCATTGGGTTTCCACCTTACATCTTGTGTTCTTGTGTGTGATTGTCTTCAGCTCGGTTTCACTGTTTCTGGTTACTATTTATTTGATTCTAATACACAAATTAATGATCAACATCTGTAAGATAAATTAAATTATTAGTCTGCATTTCATACACGGGTTTCCTTCTCTATAGTCACGTATATATGCGGTTTTATCTAACTAAAGTAGCGTATATGATCTGGGTTTGAAAAAGAAATAAGTGACTTCATAATACTGATTCACCCCCCCTCTCAGTATTATTTCCAACAGAATAGTAGAAGAAAACTCGTCTAATGAAAGTGTCTTGCAACATAATCACTGCACCATTGAAAATTTCTAAATGAAATGAAATGGGATTACCATGTTGCATAAGGATTGTGCCCATGGCATAGTCGCATACATCAACCTAAAAATCAAATGAACTTTTCAAGCCTAGAAGAGAAAGTATAAGCATTGAACTGATCTTTTGTCTCAGAGCATCAAATGCCTCTTGTTGTTTGCCTCCCCACTGGAAGAACTTTTTTACAACTGCCAAAGAATGAAAAGGAGCTACAATAGAAGAAAAAATAACAAAAAATTTCCTCCAACATTGGGTTGTTCCGAAAAAACCTCTTATCCAAATGACTATCTTGAGCATTGACCAATCCATAATGGCATCAATCTTGGAGAGGTATAAGTTCATCTCACCTTCTCCAATATTATGGCCCAAATACCTAAAATAAGTTTTACCCAACATATACTTTGACATCTTCAATAACAAATGTTCTTGACATACGACATCAAGTGTTTTTCTCTCACACATGACATGTTCGTAATGAAATTTTCTGAAAATGCAAATGTAATCCAAGTAGACTATCATGTCTAGAAATGGCTTCAATAAATCTTTCTTCATGTGCATGAAAGTATTAGGAGCATGGAAAAGACCAAAAATCATCACAAGCCATTCAAACAAACCTTGCTTGATTTTCAATGTCATCTTCCATATGTCTCCTTCAACAACTCTACTTTGATGATAGCCACTCCTTAAGTCTCATTTAATGAAATTTTTTCCATTCTTCTTGGGCGCCAAAACAATAGGTGCACCACATGGTGAAGGATATGGTCGAATGATCCTTTTGTTCAATAACCCTTGGATTTACTTTGTTATTTCTGCACTTTCCCTTCTTGACATTTGGTGTATGTCAATGTTAGGAAGGAGACACTTTTACTGCAATGGTATTTCATGTTGGATTATTCTCTTAGGAGGAAATCCCTTTACTTTCTGAAACACCTCATCAACATGGTTAACTACATCAACCAAATCAATTTTAAATTTTGAATTACAACCATCAAATGCTTCATAATCAACATCAACATTGGGTTTGATCATAAGAAGCACTAAATTCTTTCTTGAATTCACTAGTCTTTTAATTTTCCATGCATTAACTAATGAAATCTTTAGTTTCTTGCAATGAGCTCTCACAATTTATTCCACACCATCTTTGAACAAGTGGTACTTGTTTTCATGACAATAGAAGATTGATTTTCTATCATAGAGGTAAGGACTACCGAAAACAATTCCTGAAATATCAAGCGGTACAACATCCAATTCAACTTTGTCAATGAAGTTTTTTGTGATTGCAAACCAAAGATTACTTTTTCTTGTTACCTATAAGTTTGTGTCCTTGCATATCCAACCCAATGGATATGGCTTGGGATGTAAAATGGTTTCAAGATTAAGCTTCTTGACTAAGTCATCGGATATCAAGTTGGCTTGAGACCCACTATCAAATAGTGTGTCGATTTTTGTATGTTTTGCAATTACCCTTACATGAAATAATTCAATCCTTGTTTCTTCATTTGGAGTGCTAGTGTGACAATTTGATATACTAGTTCTAGCAATGGATTATTTTCCTTTTATACCCATGGTTGTAATTTTAGTTTCATCACCCGAATCGGATCCCAAATCCTCTTAAATGATTGCAGTTGTACTTTATTTTCCTTTGTTGTTGAATTTGTTTGGTTTCATCTCAGGATGAAGCTTCCAACAATGAGCTTCATCATGACCCTCTTTGGAACAATGTTTACATATTGTGTTCTCCCCCTTTTTAATGGATGCATTTTTCTTTCCTTTGAAACCCTTTTATTGTCCTTTATCCTTAAATGGATTTTTACTACCCTCTTCTGGAGCATTTTTCCCTCTTACCTCAAGATGAGTGGCTTGTACACACACCTCATCCAAATTATTGGGATTAAACATAAGGATAGTATGCCTAAGGTAACTGTGTAATCCCCTTATGTACGTCAACAACATGTCTTGTGATTGCAAATCTACACCTAACATTACAGACCCTTTTCTAAATTCTTGGGTGTAATCTTTCACATTTTGACCTTTAAGTTGTGTAAATTTCTACCAATTCATGATGGCTTTCTACATATATGCTAGAGGGTAAAATTGTCTTTTAATTGCATAAATGAAATCAGAGCAAGAAATTGAGATCTTACTGTGTTTTTTAATCTCTTATTGTGTCTTTTATTCCCACCATACTAGTGTTGCACCCTCTAGCCTCAAGGAAGCTAGCTAAATCTTTATGTCATCCTCTTGAAGGTTTTGAATTCTGTACTAGACCTCCAATTGATGAACCCAATTTTCAAGCTTATCTGCATTCACTTCACCATTATACATGGGCAGTTCAAATTTAACATCAAGTTTTAACAGGGGTGTTTTCCCAGTTCCTTTTGAGGTATGTTGATGAGTATGAGTAAGGGTTCTATTAGTAGAAGTGGGTGAAGATGTCTGTGAAGAAGAAGATGATGAATATGGTGGAGAGGGTGGAGGTTTAACTCCATTTCCATTACCTCCTCCTCCTGAAGAACCTTCTCCTTTGGGAGGCTTGGAGATTTCACCCTGTAGTTTGGTATTCCTCTCTTCATAGAGGACCTTCACCATCTTCGTCATGTCAAAGAAAGCCTTCCTAAAGACCTTCTCATCATATTTCATGTTTGTGGGCTCTCCTTTATGTGACATGCTCACTGAAATCTCAACTGCAACCTGAGGAAGAATTGGTGGTGGAGATTGTGGCAACCTTACACTCCTTCTCCTTGACACAACTTCAGGACTTTCAACCAGCTTCCCTTCTCCTCTCTTAAGATTCAACCTTGTAAGCATGGCATTCACTTGCAAACAGTTAAATCCTTCTTGCACAAATAAAACAAAGAGCTCTAATACCAAACTTGATCTAATTAGGAAAATTAGTTTTGCTATACTAAATTCCTTTTTAGAATATGTTAAAAGTGCTTAAGGATTCATGACCTTAATTGCAAGTTTAATCATGAGTTTTTGAGTGTTTTTATGTAAATTTTATGTGCAAATTAACATAAACAAATGATTGAACATTAGCATATAACAGACACAAACATCACCATAAATAGTATCACAGCAGCACATGATGAAGGAGTTCACCCCTCCTAGACTACGTCTCCTTGGTCCAGCTTCCAATGGCTTGGCCCTCTCTATTATGCTCAAAAAATTGAATACATCAGTTTACAATGCTCAGAAAGCTCTAAAACATATTCCAATGGCTCCAGAATGCCCAAAAATGGTTGTGTAGCCTCTTTATGCTCCTGATTTAGTCGAAAACTAAAGATTTTATTGCCTTTCCAAGTTTTTTGCTAATCACACCACAAATTCCTCAAAATTCGGCACCATCCTACAAATTTTCCCCAAAATGCACTAACAAAGCGATAATTTCACCGATGTTTGGGCAAAATTGTTGGACACTTTAATTAGCCTCCAACACCTATAGTCCAAAAATCATGGCCATATGGGGGCCACGTGCCCGGGGCTAAGGCCAACGGCCCATCTCTGTTGGCCGCATCCCACACTACTCCGTTGGTGGTCGTATGTTGGTGGCACGACCAAGGGTTGGCCCCCACGGGCTGGCCCTTCCCCGGAATAGCACGCATCTAACCTTCAAATATATGTCGCACCCTTAGCTTGTTAAGAACTATTGCTATGGCATATTAGTGGACGCTTTGGACTTGTGCTCGGAGGTCACGGGTTCGACCCTGCTATTGCTACCCAAACTTCGACCCAAAGTTTTGGTGGCCCCCGGGCTGCCACGTGGCGACCTTTGGCTAGGCCACGTGTCAACCCGTGGTTGGCCACCAATCCAACCAATCAAAACTGTCGAATTTGAACCAATAACAAAATGTCACTTGTCAACCTACCATTTGTTGGAGGAGCCTTTTGACCAATCAAACTACCACATAGACCTGCACAGTCAGTAGTACGAACTGTTGACTAGTCTGTCACATTTTGCAAAAATTCGCCTATTTGGGAAAACGAACAGAACATGATTCTGGGAGCATACGGTGTCCAGTTCGCACGAAACAAGTTGCACCAGATTCAAGATGACAACAACTACGCGGTCATTCAATTTCCACACCGACCTGACAACTTTGAATTTTGAGCTATTTTTTGAGCACCTAATTAGTGATAAAGGGGTTATGTCATTGGAATCTAACAACATGAGTGACTAAACTTCCTTGTGCGCAATGGAGAGACTAAGGCTGACCATAGGATTCCCTGAGGGTAACAAAGGCATGGGATGCAGTAAAGAATAAGAAAATACCATATGATTCAAGGATGTTGAAACATCGTAGGGATAAAAGCATGAGGAATTCAATAACAATAATAGCACACACATTGGTGCAGCAAGGAAGCGAAATGAAGGAGGTGAGTGGGGTGTTGCACAGTGGAATGATATTTCGATGCAGTAGGTGATAAGGAAGAGGTTTATGTCGGAACCTGTTACTGACAAGAAGATAGAAAGGAAATTCATAGTAAGGTACAGATGTTGGCACTATATTGAAGGTTTAGAGCATTGGGAGTTTATTTAAGAAGGATAAATTATGAAATCCTACCTACACAATGAAGTACCACGCAAAAATGGTGATGGAAAATCGTGTAGCCTAAGTAACGATAGGAGAAGGAATAAGGGAGAAAATCATCAGCTCAGTCCAAGACATGAAGATATAGTGTGTCCCAATGACCCTACTAAGGCCATACTTTGTGTCGAACCCACAACCCCACACATGTCTCCAATTATAGAGGTGAGATCGTCTAACAGTTTGTTGCATGCATTCTTAATAAGTGAAGGAAGTAAGGATAGCAAAGACAGTCAAAATAGTGAAAGCAGTAAACTTAAAGGGGAGGAACCCAAAGTATCAAAAATTCAGTCAGGAAGAGTATCGCAAGGTAGTATCACACAATACACAGTGACAGGTGTTGATCTCACTTTGTGAATGCATGTTTTTCATGGGACCGAGATAGAGGATCTTCAGAAGCACTTTTTGTTTGTGAAGTTGTATGGACTATCAAACAAGTTCAAGATGAACCAACAAAAGTTTTGCAATCAAAAACCACTTTTAGAGACCTTGTACTTACCTAATATCTGAAGTATAAGGCTATTGCACTTGCAAGGAAGACTAAGCCACTAGTAGACAGCAGGCAAGCATTGTTGAAGGAATTTCAGAAACCAAAATTAGAGTCTTAGTGCATTACATAGATCAAATAAATCAAAAAAAGCACTAGTGAGTTAGTATGAGACTTTGACCAAAGATTTATGGTGTTATTGGACCAACTAACATTTCATATCTCGAATGTGCAACACAAGGAATGGTTGATAGTGGGATTTTTGCCTCACATACGTATCCCGTTAACCCAGTAGAAGATTATGTCATAGTTGGAAACGTTAGAGATTGTCATGAAATTAGAAGCATCCCCTATAGGGAGTGAAAATGGCACAAGGATGGCTCACATTTAGTCGTGGTTGGCAACATTAACATTAAAATTACAAGATCTAGCCAAAGCCAAGGAAAAATGTGAAGAGGTATGGTGCACTATATGTATAAAAGAGGGCCATCACAGAAATAAGTGTCTGACTATGTCAGAGTATATGGCTATAGGGTTTGTAAAACCTTTGGCACAAGTTCAAGGCATGTGGTGTGAAATTTATAGATTATGGGGCCACATACCAACAACCTATGCCATGATGTAGAAATACCAGAGCTCAATCAAGACTCTGCTCTGTAATTTTTATAAATCAGTGTCACATGGTATCCATACATCTCGTGTGCAAGAACTAATGAGGGAGCGCACTTTTGATGTATATAGGGTATAAGAGAAATGCACAAACTTATGATCAACCAAGAGCCTACAACCATCTAAGTAGAGGCCAAGGAATGCATGGAAGAAGACTAGGTTTCCAAGGTAGAGGGTGAGGAGTATTTGGAAGAGGCGGGGTTCTGTTGATTCATTATAATTATGTATTTCTAGGAAATATTGTATAGGATTTCCCCAATCCCTGCACAACTTGTATGTATTGTAGGCAGTTGGATCATGCTACTGAGAATTTTCCTCAACTAATTACGAAGTGGCAGGTCAAGATAGGTCAGAATGTATAGATGATAGTTGGTGAAGCATGCAGGGACCATCCACAAGTAGGAGTTTTTACACGATGAGGAAAAAGGACAGGAGAAAATGCATTTAAACAAGGAAGTCGACCTCATCAGTGGATAATAAAAGTTGTAGAACTAAACCAAATATTTGATTCAATAAAGGAAATGGATACATACAAGTAAGCTGTAAGGGCATTGATTATAACAGAATTGGGACCATCAAGATCGATCGCACATCAAGGACTACATTTATATGATATGCCTCTAGTATATGACAAATTTGTCCCTTGAGAAGAAGTTGAAGAGGTAAGTCCTATTAAGAATTTTCTAATATGTTGTTTAGAGCTAATGAAGGATGAATTGACCTTAAATAGACTACACATAATAATTGATCAGTGCATGCAAGAACGAGAAATATCTATCGTGCATAACCTTCGGTGCACAATTAAACAAGTGGCGCGCAAAATAAGAAAAAACTGAGAATTCAAATTTAATGTATAGATGGGGGATTACAACATGGATAATATCATTCAAGATTTAGGCTCAAATGTGAATATTCTTCCTTAAAAGACATGGGAGGTGGTGGGGAGACCAAAGTTGACTTGGTCACCCATCTAGTTGAGACTAGCAAACCAATATAGGATTTTTCCTATCGGTAGGTTGACAAGTATAGAAGTCAACTTTGATGGAGTCAAAAGAACCACTAAGTTTGAGATTATAGATATCCTAAATGATACCAACCCATATCCCACTTTACTAGGAATCGATTGGAATTTTGATAACCAGTTCATGATCAACCTGTAGGAATTTACAGGGTAAGTTCCTCAGAAAGAACACCAAAAGGACACCGCTCACAACCAGATCTCAAATCAATACACCATTATTTTTGACGTGGTTAAAACCCTCAAAGAGGGAAACAGTCCACGGCCTGAGCCAACGTGGCCACTTCAGGCAATTTATTAATCAAAGAATGAAAATTTACATAAGCCTTCTCTCATAGACGGATTACCCGAACAATGACCCTCCATGCACTTTAAATAGAACTCATGGACCAATCAGGTCTCAAGCCACGGATCAAGTGTCGGTAATACCGAGGAGAGAGTGAACCATCGGATCACTACATATCGTGACCGTCGGATTGTAAGTTAAAAAATGTACAACGGTAAAGAAACACACTTTACCTAACTCTATACCTAACTCTATACTAGACCAAGTTGAACTTAACTATTTCCTATGTGTCGGAATATCCTAACATCCCCCCTTAAGAACAACTTGGGATAGGATTGAAGGATTTACAAATATGACACAATAGGAGAAGGAAGAAGGCACTAGAGCCTATCCCCCCTTAGTGACAACTTCCTGAACTCCAAGCATATATCGAAGTTTAGTGATCTTCGCCTCTGTGAGAGCCTTTGTGAAGATGTCTGCAACCTGATCATCTGTTGAACAATATTGCACTTCAAGAACATGGTCATGAATGAGTTTTCTGATGAAGTGCATGTGTAGTTCAATGTGTTTTCTGCGCTGATGCTGGACTGGATCTTTGCATAACTGAATGGCACTTTGATTATCACACCAAAGTGTGGATGGATGCTGCTTCTCAAAGCCAAATTCTGATAGGATCTGACGAAGCCACAAGGCTTCCTTACTAGCTTCCATGGCACCACGATACTCTGCTTCTGCTGACAAAAGAGAAATGGCAGCCTGTTTCTGACAAGCCCATGTAATAGGTCCTGAACCAAGAGTGAAGACATAACCGGCAGTAGACTTCCAATCATCAGGGTCACCAGCCCAATCAGAATCAGTGAAACCAACTAATAGAGGAGTTGCTTTGGCACTGTAATGAATCCCAAACTGTATTGTACCTCGAACATACGAAGTATTCTTTTAGCTGCTTTCCAATGACTTTCACGGGGGTTTTGCAAAAAACGAGCAACAAGGCCAACAGCAAAGGAAAGGTCAGGACGAGTATGGGTTAAATACAAGAGTTTTCCTACAAGTTGACGGTATAAGGTAGCATCAACTTCAGGAGACGTACAAGAGACTGAAAGTTTGACTCCAGACTGAAAGGGAGAAGGAGCTGGCTTACAATCTTCCATGTGAAAATGACGAAGAATATCACAAGCATACTTGGACTGGGA